>CABPRJ010000478.1:27035-40305 GCA_902439185.1 Cinara cedri | reverse complement strand
CCGAAAAAAAAATTAAAAAAAAAAAAAAAAAATCTAAATAAAATGTATTCGCGTTTTAAACATTTTGACGGATATCCATCTATATTTGTTCCGGGGATTTATACCGCGCGCGATTTATTGTAATATAATCGATCGTTTTAGACAAATAACGTCCGTGCGATTGTATCAAAAAAAAAAAAATAATAATAATAATAAATAATAAAAAAAAAAAATTATTGCTATTTACACGTGCGATTATTACCATTATACCAAAACGTAATAAAAAAAATAAATAAACAGTCGACATATTTCGAGGCCGAGCGATCTAACGATAAATCAACTTGGTCGAGTCAAGTTAAAAGTTTATTTGAACAATGTTACACAATTGACTCGGCATACGAATCGAGTAAATAAATGCGAAACACAGTCGTGCAACCGTCGCGAAACTATACACGACTGCCGGTAGCATTTAACACAAATACAATCGTCAACGAGACCACGATACTCGGGGTTTGAAACGGAATCTTTAGATTTCGGACGAATATAATTATTATAAATCGAATTTTACAATAACATCGGATGTTCTGCCAAAAAATAATGTACGGCCCGACAACGGTGAATTAAATAGTAACCGATTTCCTCGCGACAACTATTACAACGTTTCGTCGTTGCAATAGTCGTGATTTAATTAGACGTTTCAACCGGCTCCCATTACAACGGGCTCTATTGTTGTGTTTTGTTCGTTTTCAATTTTTTTTTTTTTCCATTTTACCCGTACCGTCAAGGTCCGTGGGTTCGAAAATACCAACAACCCTACCGCGAGACCCTCCGTGAGGTAGGATTTCGAAAAAAAAAAACACGTAGTCTATAAATCGTCTTCAGTCTAGGCATACATATGCGTGTAAAGTTTCAGCTCAGTCCGATCAGTGGGTTCGCCGCGTAGGGGTAACAAACGTTTATAATTACTGTTGGTTGTCCTTTAGGAATTATTAGGAGACTGACATAATATATCGTCGCAGACTTGTCTGTAAACCTTTTTATGGTAATGTACGATTCCCGAATACGTTAATTTTGATGTATCCCGTTAGGTTTTACCCCAGAGTTACCATATGTAAGCGCCGGAAAATATTTATTTTATGATTTAAAAAAAAAATTGCACGTGTCATAGCATACAACTATTGCTCTGCGCTCATGGTCTTGAAATTATTACTACGTTTTGCTTAACTTCTTTTTGCCATTTATTATGAATTATGATGTACCTAACTCGTGTTGAATTATCGAGCATTTTTTCTAAGCTTAAACAATTTTAACAACAAAATAAAACTAAATGCAAACTAAATACACCCCGAATAAAAAACCTCGGAAATAACTCAAAATACGATATAGTCGTATTACATCTAAAAAGGTCTAGTATAGGTATTTGGTAAAAATGTCAAATCGCTACGATTATTTCTAACAAAAATGAAAATAACAGAAACGGTTATGACGGGCGTTTTCCCTTTTTCTCCTAGTGTTAAGAAAACTATGAGAGGAAAAACAAACAAAACTGAATCAATGCGAAGAAGCTTATAGTTTTACATTGATGTTTATTTTTATTTTTTTTTTATCTGTAAACAACTTTTCTACCAGAAACATTGCTCAGATTTACAAGTTTAGCACTTTTTTTGAAAAGAAATTTGACTAAAAAAGTACTTTAACAAAATCAATTTTTTGATTTCTTCAGGAGTTTTCTCAGCGTAGTAGAAAAACCGAAAAAAAAAAACCGGAAGGAAAACGGGAAAATGTACGAAATGTACGTATTAGTTTAAAAATATAATAATACATAATAAAAGAACGAGAGAATAGGTTCAATATTAAACAAATATTATAAAAAAAAAAAAAAAAAAAATTTTACTACATATGTAAGTATTTCACCGTAATATGAAACCAATATTGCTGACGAAGAAACACTGTCAACTCCTCTCGGAATCTTTTTTCGTTAGCAATGGTTCATCGTTGCTTACAGACATGAACATTAAATTCCCGTCTTTATCCAACCTTCACAAATGTCCACCTACAAGAGTGGCTGCACCTACGTGCGAAGTATGTCGGTTCTTTTTTAGAACTAATACATTTCTCGGTATACTCGGAATCGAACCAGTGTTAAATTGATAAAAAAATAAATCAACGGTTTTAAAAGCTTTAAAAAGGTGAGAGAATATTCACTGTGTGTGTTTACTATTTTTTTTTATTTTTTTAACCTCGTTAACGTGCACACCGACCTCGTTTGTAAAATAATCATGAATAATATAATGTGCATAACCGCGACGACGATGACGTATGATAGTTAAAAATATTGATTGAGATATAGTTATTTCGTACGGCATACACATAAAGGTGAGTACCAGAATACGCTTTCCGGAAAATCCAATAACGGCTATAAATATTAATTTTATAAATTATTCATTATTATAATTTTTTATTTTTTTTTTTTAGTCTAACGTCCGTTCGTATAATTATTATATTATGTAAAAATTATTACATTATTACAGGTGGGTACGGGCGATTTTCATAGACGCTGCGCAGCGCTGCTCGTACGTCTTCATATTATGTACAATAATTAACCGATCGTTCTGGTTGTTTTCTCTAGACGTTACGTGCGAGTTCGTGTGTGCGTACGACCGAGTACAGTATTATAGTATAATATATAATATACAAACGATGTACAATAATAATTAAGTCTTCTCTCATCATAATATTGTAATGTACCCAGGGTGCACACAGAATATATTATAATAACATCGTAACGCGTGTGTAGCGACGACGACGTTGCGCGGGTTTTCGAGTAAAAATCGTGCGGACGGGAATAAAATGTATAATATAATACGTGCGTATTATTTATGGTTTTTATTTTATTTTTTTTTTTCACGGTCCAGCGATCCACATCCAAACAACATGCAAAACAAATCGTACCGGAGTAATACACCATATTAAACGCAAATTAACGTAATTGCACATTAATATGAATACGCACGCGCCCGTCCGTTTTCAAAATCGGCTTCGAGCGATAATTTTCAAAATGGTTTTTTTTATTATATATCCATATATATATTATTTTGAAATATAGTATTTCCGCGCTATATTACAATTTTACACGACCGGTATAAACTATGGAACTTATTGATCTGGATCGATCCGGTTCCGTTCGGAATTCGGATTTCAATGACACTGCCGGATTAATCCGAACTGACGATGGTTTAATCTTTGATTACTTTAGAAGAAATGAAAAAAAAAAAAAAATTGGTATGGGTTACTGGCAACACTGTTTGCCAAATCATTCGTGATGAAAAAATTCAAAATATATCGATAGCAAATTAATCGAAAAAGTCTTAATTGTTTCTTATACTGTAGCGCGTTTGAGTTTCCATTAGTAGACGTAATTGCTATTTTTCTCCAGATACAATCCGGATTTTGTGATTTTGATCATTATTGTGTGTAATATACGGATTGACGGATTGAATTCATCTATTCGCGGATTGCCGAACGAATCCGTCAATCCCGGTTGAACGGATTAGTACGAATCCGTTAAAAATATTTTTCAATCCAGACGTTCGTTTGATCACATTTCTGAGCTCGGCACTGTATAATTCAAACTGAATTTGGAATGAAATTTTGTTTCTGTTTAAAATTCACCTATCTAACGTTTTTCGCTGCTATTGCTTTTGATTGTAATTCTCTTTTCCAAATCACTAATGCGTTACAAATTTACGTCACAAACTGTTAGGTTCAAAGCAATCCGAAGAACTTCGCAATAAAACCAGCTGTGTCAAAACTATCTAATTCTATTTAACCGATAACAGGCTAAATCCGAGTGAATCAAAGGACACTGTAATTTCGGAGGTTTCCGAATCCGGCCCTCTCACCACCTTTTAGATTCTGAGATTTTTTTTTTTTTTCATAACTTTTTCGACGCGAGAGGGTAGAGGAATACGCGGAAAAATACTACACCCGTACTATATATATATATAATGTATAATGTATGTGTGTGTGTGTGTGCGCGCGCGCGTATTGTATTGTCGTAAAATAGTATTTTACGTCCGAACGGAAACCGTCGTACGCCGCCGTTTTTCGCGCTTTACGCGAAAATAACGCGCGGTAAACGTTGCCGCGTCGGCGGCGCGCTCTTCCGATCCCGCGGTCAGTACCCCGCGCAGTACAATCGCGGCACGATCACCCGGGAAATCGATACTGTTACGAAACGCCCGCGCCGCCTGTCGCCAACACCGTCGTTACGCCGTGGCTACTGGCCGCAGCGCGGTGCACGCGCAACGATCGTCGGCGGCGCGCGAAAACGGTTTTTCACGACGTTACCCCGGGCGCGGGGGGACGTTTTTTTCGTCTCGCCCGTAACGCGCGGCGCGCGCGCCTTTACGGATTAGGTTCGCGAGCATTGTTTACGCCGCCGACGTCGCGGGGTCGTGAAATACCGTCGGCCGGCCGCGCAACGATAATAATAACAACATTGGCTCGGGCCGTTTCTTTTTCACCCCGCCGAGAAAATTATCATATTATTACGATAATACGCGCGCCGCCGCGGAGAGCGCGTCCGCGTATGAGTTGGTAAAAAAAAAAAAAAAAAAAAAACGATAATAATATACGCGCAACACACGTACCCGTGTACATTACCGCGGCGGTGCTATAGTCGTATCGTATATTATATTGTAATATACCGCGCATGTATGGGTACGCGTACGTACGGCGTTATGCGTGTGCGTGCGTATTTATTACGACTCTGTCGGTCACGCGGTTGTAACCTCTCTTAAAAAAAAAAGCAAAAAAATAAAAAAAAGTAATATTACTCGCCGCGAACTTTTTTCTTCTTTTTTTTCCATCTCGCGACGACGACGACGCGGTGATGATTATACACGCGCGTACCGTGTGTACCGCGGGCCTCCGTACAAAATACCTATGCTGCGGGTGTACAATATTATCAGAATATAATAACAATAATATCGTACGTATACGTGGTGGCGAAAAAAACCGCCGTCTCTACGCAATAATTTTCTATAGCGCAGGTACAACACGCGTGTATATACGCGATTTTTTTTTTTTTTTCTTCGTGTACCTATATGCGAAATAACAAACGCCTGCGATCTCTCTCACCCGTCCGCAGCACCACACGACGCAGGAAACGACGAGCACTGTATAACGCGTACCTATGTATTATTATCACTGCATATTACATACCAGGTATAGGCTCATTAACAATAACGCGCGAAACCAGAGTCCGGTTTAGACATTTTAAGGCCCGGGACAAAAAGGCCGACGATTAGCGAAAAAAAGGTCAACCGCATTCTGATCCGGTAACGCGCGAGTAAACTGTCCATCGTCCGTTCGCGTCGGCCATACTTGCATACTAATATTATGCGTATATAGCTACATTTTGTACGACAGTGAGAAACGTAAGTTGTATTTGAACAGGCGTATTTACGACTTCGCGGTATACATTTTTTTTTTTTTTTTCAATTTTATTTTTTTGATGTTCTTAAAACGTTATCGTTAATTTCAAATTAAAATAATAACAATTGAATCCAATTGGTCCGCATTGGCTCTGGAAAAATATCCATAATTTCCTCGCGAAAATAGGACACTGTGTGAAACGACGGTTATTTTCTCGCCGAATTCTCTATTCCGAAATCGCGAGATTGTCTTTATGATGTATACGAGTGTATGGGCTACAAAACATGTCTGCGGTAGTATCGACGCCGCGCGGCGAGGGCGAAAAGATAATGTAACATTAATACGGACGATCGCACTGGATAATATTAATATGTGTATCGTAAAAGTGCATAGAAAAAAATCTGCAGGTATCGATGTTGGGCACGCCACTGTTTTAGGAAACGAGCTGGGAAGACGGGATACGTATAACATACGCGACATTTAATTTACATTTGTGCGCAACGATAAACCGTCGCTGACGACAAACGATTCTGAGCAGAGTATTGTGACATTAGTTGTATTGTTTCGCCAAACGTCGCCAAGGTATCATCAGAAAATTGCACAAACAATTGCCAGTTTCCCGTTTATGAGTTATAACCGTTTGAAGTTTAGACCGGAAGAGTAGGGAAGAGTTATAGATTTATCGTTCAAAAATAGATACGCAATTCATCATCCTTCCGTACTTCTCCGGTCTAAACTTCCAACTGTTATTACTCATAAACTGTAAATATCATATTTATGTCATGCGTAACAAAATTTCTAAAAAAAACGTTCTCTATTCCAATCTGTGCTTAAAAACGAGGAGGTTGCTAATTTAAAAACAAAACTATACATTTATTTCAGGTACACGGAGTAGGGGTACGAAATTAATAATGTAAAATAATAATAATTAATAACAAAATAAAACTTTACCGATTCCATACAATGATTAAAACACGAAAAAAAAATAGAAATCGATTTCATTTAAAACCCTACGAGAAAATCGCTGTTTTGTGACGAAAGAATCGCCCTGTACCTATATTTTCTTTCGAAAACTCTTGGCTCTTAAAAAAGCTCTCATCGCGATGAGTATTTGCGGTAAAAACGAAAATGTGCTGTGCACGGCGGGTATACGTTGAAAAATACTTTGTCTACATTATGGTGCCATAAGGGGGAGGGGGGGTTATTTTTTTTAAATCCGTAAAAACCATTACGCAGCTCTTTGTCGAACCGCCCCGGGATTCGTGGAACATTTGCCGTATAATAATAATAATAATATTATTGTTTAAAACAACGGTTTAACGAGACGTAACGAAAACATAACGTCGTAATAGTGTCGGTTGTATAAGAATACAACACTACGTATACTACGCGTGTCACATAATATGATTACAGCCGGCGCACAAAAGATAAATGTCGTACAGTCCTTCCGAATGACCCTGCGGACTATTTTGTCGGCACGGTCGTTAAAAACGCGCGTCGTCGTCGCGTGAAAATTAAAAAAAAAAAAAATAACCGAAGACGATCAAACGCCGCACGAGTATCTATCACGCACACGCGCGCGCCGGTACAACACCGGGGCATCGATATTGTTATCTGCAGCGGGTACGGATCCTCGTTAAAGAGTTGACATATGCATTGCGATATTTCAAAGTATACGTGTACAATAAAAATAATAACACTAATAATCATCGCTATACGCTCCCGAACTCCGTCAATTGAGTTTTGCCGATGTCGCACGCTGAGAGTAGTTTCTATTCGAAGGCTGATCCTGTACGGTATATGTGTGTAATATCACTGTACGTACATATTTACGGGGTACAACAATGAAAACTCGCGATGCACCCATCACACACACACACACACACACACGCGCGCGCGCACGCACGCACGTCTTTTTGACCTGAAAAATTATCACGAATTGTAATAATACATAATGGCGTTATTGTACACACATACCTGTACGGTATAATAATAACATACGCCCGTGTATGTGAATTGAAGCACATGGGCTTTGTTGTTGTCGTTATTATATTATTGTAATATATTGTAACACGCACACACGCCGTATAGTTTTGTGATTTCTGAATTGACTATACGAATTGGACGCATGCGTCTATATTGTAATGTGTGCGCGCGCGCCCGAGACAGAGATAGATAGATAGATACATCGGTGTTGTTGTTGTTGTTGTTGTTTTTTTTTTTTTTTAACTTTCTTTTTAATTAGTATCGAACAATCGAAACGAGCGAGTGTCGTGTGTACTATTATTGTAACGAAATATGCGATAAATTCAAATATAATACGCATTTTACTCGCGCGTGTAGCCACACATAGCATGTAGATATTATTATGACATACATACATAGGTGCCCGTATAAAAATGCGGACATATTTCGCCACTACTGGGTAAGAGGCGCAGGAAAGTTTGCGGGAACTGCATGACGTATACGATAATATGGCGGGGTGATTCAGTCACCGCGTACAACGAAACCAACGATAAACCGCTGTGATCGGAAAACGATTCTGCGCGATGCTCGGTAACAATAAGTTATATTGTTAAAAACCAGTAAAACACTATATAACTTATAGTGTTATGGTCGCGTGATTTAATCCTTGTAGACCACGGAGATAACCCGGAAATCAACTAAACTAAAACCGGTGTACCACAATCGTTAGATTGTTGTCAGTTTTTTGTTTTTTTTTTCGAAAATATTTTAACAATAAATGTTTAAAGAATCTTTTTAGACAAACATTGTTAGCGGTCGGGAAATCCGCATCTTTTGTGTTACGGTGTGAACAACTCGGACCATTTTTACTAACTGGAAAAGTTTTTTCGTAGGGAAAAAAACAAAACGAACACTACATTCAGAATCTAAAATATACATTCTTAAAATATAATATATGCCTAAATTTTAAGTTAAGCTCGAAAATATTTTACGATTGGTACCTATTATATAAAACAAAATAAACGAATAACCTTAGTTGTTGAAGTTGTACCCAGAATAAAAACAAAAAAAAAAAAACGAAACAAACAATATATAATATGAAATGAAACATATACAAAATAAATTGTCGGGTTTAAAAAAAAAAAAAAAATATAGATAATAGGCACTCATCGAAATTAGAAAATGGCTCTTACGCTGTAACACAAAAATACAATGGTCAAAAAATTTCCATTTTTTTTTTTCGCAGCAAAATGGAAATTAATTAGCTGGTTTTTAAAATAAAAATATGTGTACGTGACGAATGTGGAATAGATTAAATATAATACCAAATATATCTATTGGTTTTATATTTGTATTGGTATAACCGTTTTATGTCTTAACAAAATGTTTAGTTTTTTTTTTTTTTTATCTCGAGGATGTACTCATTTTTGTGTAACATAAATAATAATAATATTATAAATTATAATCAATGCAGCTAAGTACACATTTATATGGAATTTTTCAAAATTTCACCTTTGTATACGACGATTGAAACATTAGTATAGATATAGAAAGTAAATTACTGACAAAACAGACATTCGATAAATTAAAATTTCAGTAAAAAACTGTGTTGAAAAGTGCTTGGGTAACTGTTCAGGCGTACGGTCATCATGTACCCTGTAGCCATAAGGTAAATAAACCAGAAATCAACGAAAATAAATATCTCCGTTTGTTGAAAGCATAGAAAATTTAGAAAAATGTATCCAATGAAATAACATCGGGCGTAAAATTCTTCTAAGAACCTTTTGAGGAACGATATGCAAAAAGGACGGACGTACTTCGCACGTCGGTGCAGCCACTTTTGTAGATGAGAAGTTGAGAATGTAGGATACAGGCGGAAATTTAATGTATATCTGTAAGCAGCGAATTACCTCGAATATTAATGAGAATTTCAAAAGATGTTCTCTCGTATAAAACTAATTATAAACAACAATATTTCGGAGAAAGCGTTGTGAATTTCGGGATATTTTTCGAACAAACTATCGTCGGGCGATAATTCCGCATCTTTTCATGTGTCGCGTGAAAGAATCGGCCCGACCAAAATGGCGTTTTTCGAAAAAAAAAAAAAAAAAAAAAAACCCACACGTTTTAGCAGAGCTACTATAACAGTTTCGACGTTACGCACTCAATCTAAAACGCATTCAATGCACGCAGATAACAAATTTGTTCGCGGAATCCGCCAATACTAGTGTACAGTGCAATTTACTAGTGATAAATGATGCATTCGATATCTTTTACGACTCTATCGACCGCGGCCGCGGTATACCGTGTAAATCGTATTTAATAAATAATTTAAACGCTCTGGAAAAAAGGTTGATAAATTAATTACGCTGAATAGAAAAAAGAAAAAAAAAAGAAATAGAAATCTACCGTTAATGAAAGCACATTTTATACAAACATTACTGTTCACAATTGCAGAATAGATATTACTGTTTAAAACTGCGGGACGTCCGAGAATTCTTTTTTACAATAATCCCGCGGTGATTTCATTTTTTTCATTATTGTTGTTTATTAATAATTCATTCAAAATATCTGCGACGTTGACGTTTTTTTTTTTTTTTTTTTTTATAGTCTATTTTTTCTTTCTATTTGGAAATATCGAAACATTATTGGTACGTATACATTTTATACCAAATTACGGTACGATCGTATTATTGTTTTTCAATATCCAAAGCCGTTCTGTTAAACGCGAAATTATCAAAATTTTTAATCACGAAATTAACATTATTTCGTAACGCGTACCATAATAGTTATATTTCTCGGAAAAAAAAAAAAAAAAAAACCATGAAACGTCAATTAACTTTTTATTCGAAATTTATAGCAAGCCATGATGTGCGCATCATGTTATTTATGTAATAATATATTACAATATGTATTCTAAAATATATTCAGAAGGTATATGTAGGTATAATAGATAATATATTAGTAATTGTGCAGAATTTCGAGATAACATCAACGCGTATCGCATCGTTCCAAGGCCATACAAATAATAAACATTTATTTTAGACGAGAAGTGCAACACATAAAACAGATTAATGTTTTTTTTATTTTGTCAACCATCGATAATAGTGTTTTGCAATATATGTGTACGATATTATCATGTTTGTCGTCACGTGACGAAGAAAATAATTGAATATCCGTCGAAAGTCGTGCGAATAAATCTGGTCCGCACGATCAATATAGCCACACTATCATGATAATATATAGTTGTTGGCGTTGAAACTGTCGCGATAGTATAACTGTCACGGACATAGCGTTCATACGACGAGCACACACGGATTGAAGCGGGACGAAAAGGGCATGGGCGATTCCTAAAATGTTTGAATGTGTCGGACTCTTTTTTTAGCGAAGTTTCGGAGGTAGGAGGACCGAGTCCCCACGAGTCCCCTATCCCACATTAACTCCCGATGTTCTATAGTATATAGTATACTAGCACTATAGTAGAATACACGATCCAGTAAAACGAATTTCGATAGAAACGTCTGCGAACGTGCTGTGACGACGGTATACAATAGAATAACGATAACAATACGTGTTTACACGACCGTCGTGTGGGCCGGCGCAATCCCGAAAAATGAACGTCGTGATATGTAAGCCCCTCCACGAGCCATAGACGCGAGTAGACCACCAGCTTCCGAGTCGCTAAAACTGTAATCACGTCACAGACCCCACGGGGACAATGTTTCAACAATCCCATTTAAATCGACTACCTACATAATAAGCGACCATACGTATCATTTATAATTTTTTATACAAAAATGTATAATAATCCTTTATTTTTTACACACACGTGCATTGTGTGTAAGTAATCCGTACTTTGTTCTGCTTATCGATTATAAAATACACCGATAAAATATTTAGTCGAAGCTGGAAAAAAGCTTATCGGGTATTTTTGAGTGTGCTTCAAACCCTCTAACACTCCACCTAGTTACGCCTGTATCTCCACCCCCGGTGAAATCTACCCAAATTCTAACCTTCTGGTCAATTTTCGTTAAAGAAATTTGATCGCGGGTAAAAATCTACTAGCACTAGCACACCGGGATTAAAAGTGGAGAGTTTACAGAGAATCATTAACGATCGCGTTGATTTTTTCGATTTTTAAAATTAGTAAAAATTAGTAAAATTTAATTAGTAAAAATACATACCAAATTATTTGCATTGTACCTTGCGAAATTTCCGTTCGGCGGTATTTTATTTGTTTATTTTTGTTTGTCTGAAAAATTCTAAAAAATCGAAAAACCCGACCGCGGCTACATCTGTTTTATTTTATTGACGATTTCTGGCTGTACGTTATGCAATGTGGCGGGTGAAAAAAACCACGGATTCATTATTGCAACTGAATAGTTACCGCGGTAAACCGAACTCCACTCGGAATCGGTTAGTTTTTTTTTTTTTTTTTTTTATTTTTTTTTTTTTTTTTACTACCGTATAGCGTTCGTACACGTATTATGCATACAACGCGGAGAAGCCGGAGCGATGCGAAGCACCGTCGTCATCGCACGTGTAAAATATATAATTATTATTTCGTAGATTTCGCAAGTCACATTTATATACACGGATGCGTTTTCGGATAGTTTTTTTTTTTTTTTTTTTTTCTCCGCTTAACGAACAACAATAACGAAATTGAATATAAAACTGCGCGCGCGTTATAAAATATGCGTATTATTATTATTATATTATGGTATCTGGTATGCATATAGGTATATATATATATATACATACACGATTAGTGCGGCGTATATAGTGGGAGGGTTTAGTCATAAATTCTCATCAACGTCTGCGCGGCTACCATTACGGGGCGTTTTGTAAAGTGCACACGCACACACACGCACACACACACACACACACACATGTAATAATATAATACGATTAAACCTGTTGCGCGCGGACGTATAAAATGTATATCGTTTTGTTATATTATTTATAGAAGAGAGAGAGAGAGAGAGAGAGTGAGACGGAGGAGGGGGGAAGGTGGAAAAAAAAACGGCTTTTTGGCGAAAATCGTATCGCGAGCGCGAGAGATGATAAAGTGTCCGGGAGAGACTTTCACGGCTGTCAAGGGAATGAAAAAAAAAAAAAATAATAATAATAATAAAAATAACTCAGGTAACAAAAAAAAAAAATAAGAGGGTCGCGTCGCGATACGAATGTTGTTATTATTTCTCCCCCTCCCACTCCTCGTCTTCGGCCCGTCTCGCGCGTCTTCTCGTCTCTTTTCTCCAGACGGTTTTTACGGGCCGCCGTCGGTCGTTCCCTCGGCCGCGCTGTCGCCGCCGCCGCCGCAGCACACGGAATTCCACTCCGCCCTCTCGAATCCCTTGTGCGGCGTAATATATTGTGCCCACGTGAAATGCATTATTATTATTATTATTGTACACATACGTTTCTGTTTGACTTCAGACGTGCAACACAATATACCTACGCATATGGGGGTAACTCCGTATACGACGACGGCGACGTTATCTGATCCGTGGAAATAGATCAGAGGTAGTGAGACAGAGACCGGGTAGGCATTATTATTATTATTATTGCCGCGTCTGATGCGGACCCGTATAATAAAAACGAGAGAAACGCCGCGCGCGGGTCGAGGGTGAGTATCGGTCGGGTACTCGGCGGCGTCCCGGCGACCCCCGCGCGCGCGGCGACGACGACGACGACGACGTCGACGACGGAGACGCGATACGTGATCAACAGTTATAAATATTATCTTCTCGCGCGCCCCCGTAGCATGTAAATTAGGGTGAACATCGCGCGACAGGTTGGGATTGCCGACGGGGTTAAATCTTTTATTATTGTTATATCTTTTCGGGTTTCGTTTCGTGTTTTTTTTTTTTTTTTTTTTTTTTTT
>CABPRJ010000478.1:0-19103 GCA_902439185.1 Cinara cedri | reverse complement strand
TTTTTTTTTTTTTTTTTTTTTTTTTTTAATTATTACGCACTCGTAGATAATATTATTATAACTGGAATAAGACCACACAGGTATACGCGTTACAATATTACCGCGATGTATTATAACAATGTCTAATGTTATTTGTTCGTATGCGATGGCGTATGCGTAATAATAATCCACGACGACAAAGTGACGAGATAGGGACATGACGTCGGGACGCGCGCGCCAGTTTTTCGTTCGGTCTGTGATGATTTCATTCGTAAACGAAAATAAAAAACCGACGGCGCAATCAAAATACGTGGTCGTCGGATATCGTGGCCATATTATTATTCGTGAAAAATCCGAAAAACTACACGACATCTTTTTATTGACACACCATGTCGTCGTATATGCACGTGACTTGTATCGCGATACCGATTTATTCTATATCTAATCTATATTTTCACCGCGACGTGGTTAGGTATTGCGCGTTATCTTTATCACGCGTCGTTATAACACAATGGACTACAGAAACCGACACCGAAAATTACCTCGATTCCGATACCTGACACCGCCTTATAAGTATATCGAGGTGTCAAATAAC
Source organism: Cinara cedri (assembly GCA_902439185.1). NCBI lineage: Eukaryota > Metazoa > Arthropoda > Insecta > Hemiptera > Aphididae > Cinara > Cinara cedri. The sequence goes on along the minus strand of CABPRJ010000478.1, from coordinate 18,529 downwards.
CCATCCCTAGTACGTATTTACGGTGAAGACATTTTTAGATACTTAAAGCGGCAAAGAGGCTAAGTATTATAGCTTACCTAAGATGTGAGTCGGCAATAGTAAAAATGTTTCGCATTGTTCACGTAGCCGTAGTATATCTTTTTGTGTGGATATTTTCTAATTCACGCGCTATACGTTTTTTCTTGTATTCTGCTCCTGACAACCTAGTGCGTTTAGCGCTGTTCGACATTTCAGATTACTTACGATTCAATTCAAGTTTTTTATTATGAATATACCCTACGTATAATTTTTGTGGACAGTAAACAGTTTACAATTCAAATTCGTGAGATCTAATAACTTTAATAGCATTCACGATAATATTACAAAACCAATTATAACAATAATTATTATCGAAATTTTAATTACACGATTCATTGATGCACTAGTAATACAGGTACAGAGTTATTTTACAGAAATACGCATACAGATCATGCAATATGATATGCTATAACACGGGGTACGATACCCGCAAGTTTCCGCCACCGTTGTCGGTAATTAACTCTAGAAATGTCGCAGGAGGTCACTACAAAGCAACGGACGAAAAACGAATAATACTATTGATATTAACGCGTCGAGCTCTGCCAGTGTTACCGGCGCGAAGCCCGTGCCGCCGCGCTAAAAATAAACAATTTACATGATAAATAATAAACACAGTGCATTATCGTTATCGTTTTTTTATGACGTTCGGCGAACACTACGCGTAATCTCGGAGAAATATCCGTTAATGTGCGTTGTCTTAAGTTTAATTTCGGTGTATTATACGCATGCGCTTGTGCACAAACCGTCCCGACCGAAACTGACTTCGGTTAATTGCCGGATGCTTGTCGGTAATTATTTTCGAATAATAAAATNCTAAGATGTGAGTCGGCAATAGTAAAAATGTTTCGCATTGTTCACATAGCCGTAGTATATTTTAAAATAATATTAAAAAATCCAATGGACGGTACCTATTCTATTTGTAATAATTTTCTAGATTTTTAACCGTTTTTTTTTTTTTAAATTATAAAAATCACGGTCGACAAATGACAAACGATACATCGGTTTTGTTTTTATTGATTTTTAGGTTACCTTTTGGCTACAAAAAAACAAAACGACTGAAACTATAATCTTGTACAGCTAAGAATCGTTTTTTATTGCAATAAACGCTGCTTTCAGTATATGTAATCGTCATAAATTATATTGTGCTATAACATCCTGCAGTATACTTTCCCGAAATTTCAATTTGTCATCTACAAAATCACGGCCTACCCTGCGCGAAATATATCCGACTTGGTTAGATTCTGAGCGAAAATAGTTATGTATTGTTTTATATTATGGTGTTTTATTTTTCAAAATACTTATAGAAGCCTTTTTTAGGCATGTAGATTTTTGAGCTATTCATAAACATTTGACATTTTGAGTGTACAACTATTACGGCATTCCAAATCAGAACTTTGCTCGGAACCGTTTTTCGTTGGCAATTATCGACGCATACGGATAAAAATTAAATAAATCTCTTTATCCTTCTTTCGGAAATTCCTTCTTAAACAGTGGCATACCAATCAGTAATATCATACTTGTTTTCATTATTACTAATATTTTTAGATTTTGAGCGAAACGAGGAATGGTTGTATGCAGTGATGTTTAGTTTTTTTCTCTTTTGTGAACAACTTTTCTACCAGAAATTTCGCTACCTTCTCAACTTCTCACCTTCAACAGAGGCCTACCCATCGTGCAATGTACGTCCGTTTGATTTTAATATTGGCATTTACGCGAATAAATAGNCACCATGTCGTCGTATATGCACGTGACTTGTATCGCGATACCGATTTATTCTATATCTAATCTATATTTTCACCGCGACGTGGTTAGGTATTGCGCGTTATCTTTATCACGCGTCGTTATAACACAATGGACTACAGAAACCGACACCGAAAATTACCTCGATTCCGATACCTGACACCGCCTTATAAGTATATCGAGGTGTCAAATAACCCATCCCTAGTACGTATTTACGGTGAAGACATTTTTAGATACTTAAAGCGGCAAAGAGGCTAAGTATTATAGCTTACCTAAGATGTGAGTCGGCAATAGTAAAAATGTTTCGCATTGTTCACGTAGCCGTAGTATATCTTTTTGTGTGGATATTTTCTAATTCACGCGCTATACGTTTTTTCTTGTATTCTGCTCCTGACAACCTAGTGCGTTTAGCGCTGTTCGACATTTCAGATTACTTACGATTCAATTCAAGTTTTTTATTATGAATATACCCTACGTATAATTTTTGTGGACAGTAAACAGTTTACAATTCAAATTCGTGAGATCTAATAACTTTAATAGCATTCACGATAATATTACAAAACCAATTATAACAATAATTATTATCGAAATTTTAATTACACGATTCATTGATGCACTAGTAATACAGGTACAGAGTTATTTTACAGAAATACGCATACAGATCATGCAATATGATATGCTATAACACGGGGTACGATACCCGCAAGTTTCCGCCACCGTTGTCGGTAATTAACTCTAGAAATGTCGCAGGAGGTCACTACAAAGCAACGGACGAAAAACGAATAATACTATTGATATTAACGCGTCGAGCTCTGCCAGTGTTACCGGCGCGAAGCCCGTGCCGCCGCGCTAAAAATAAACAATTTACATGATAAATAATAAACACAGTGCATTATCGTTATCGTTTTTTTATGACGTTCGGCGAACACTACGCGTAATCTCGGAGAAATATCCGTTAATGTGCGTTGTCTTAAGTTTAATTTCGGTGTATTATACGCATGCGCTTGTGCACAAACCGTCCCGACCGAAACTGACTTCGGTTAATTGCCGGATGCTTGTCGGTAATTATTTTCGAATAATAAAATTATAATAATGAAATAATCTCTTTTTTTTGTTCATCGGCGTCCATCAAAAACGGTTTTCGGCGTTTGCAACGGCCTACTGCCTATCGCCCAAGTAACAGCACGTTATCCTAAATACGGCCCCGCCTAAGGAGACGCCGCCTCTCGCATAATGCCGCCCCAGGCGCAGGCCTGTGTTGCCTGCGCCATCCGCCGGGCCTGAATATAGGTATCTGTAAAAAAAAAAAAATCATTACCCTCGCTAAACTTTTTCGCACATATCCACACGTCCTCCGGGGACCGCCGTTGAAAAGTATGCCGATAAACGCGAAGATCAAACGCGTGCTTCTCTTCTGTTTTCATTGCCTGTGAACTATTTTACACGTCGTACGAAACCAGAATACGTTATTATTCGTCAGGTATACTATTACAAACGGTTTTATAGCAATAGAAAAGCAATAGGTAAACCCAAACGGAAATCTACATACTCGCACACGACGGTGTACGAGGTGTGTGCTGCAGGTACACGTCTGCTATAATTTAATATTATAAATGGATCAGATTATTATTATTATTATTTTTTTTTTTTCAAAACTGGTCAAGTCGGTTATTCCGAATAAAAATCGGCGTTTAAACGAATCTTATAAAAAAAAAAAAAAAATTATATATATATTTATATATATATAGACAAATGGTATTTATACGTTACACTGAGAGAATTACCTACAGCGGTTTCGTGTGACTCACGGCCTTTATAGGCACCTATGTGCACCTGATGTTGTAGCCGCGTATGGAATTAGATTGAAATATTAATAAACAACGTGAAACGTACTCGCACGTGTGTGTGTATAAGTATACGCGTAATAATTATATACGCACGGGAACGCGGTTCGATAAAAATTATAACTTTTTTTTTTCTCGATCCCGTACAGTGACGACGGTTAGCCGAAAAATATACATTACAATAATATTGTATTATTATTATTATTATTATTACACGGGTATTATTCTCCGGGGCGAATTTTTACTGCGATGACCTCTTTTCGCTGGTTTTTTTTTTTTTATGTTTTTTCATTTTGTTCGTAATATAACATGATATTATTATTATACACCGAACCGACGGACATCGGACGCGTGATTTTTTTTTTAGCCACCCGCGGTAATCCGCGCGGGTCCCGAAAATAAAAGTAAAAATTAAAATAAACGTTTTCGGCCCGCAGACACCGCGGATCGATAATATTGTACAGTGTTTCGTAAACGGCTGGTCCACTCGGGCAACATCGCGTTGCATGCATTAAAACGCGTAATAATAATAACAAAACATGCCTGTGTTATTATTACGGTGGCCGCTTACTACTGCCGTCCGTGGGTGTGCGCGTTCGCCCGAGCCGGACGGTTTTCGTTTTCACACCCCGCGTGTGCCGCGTTGCGTGTGGGGCGCGCGCATATAGGCGTCTAATAATATCGTTGGACGGCCGATAATGTAATTATCGCTCGAGAAACGATTTGCCGATTTCTCGTGGGAAAAACGCCGATACAATGTGTAATATGTGGTGTTGTTGCGGAAAACCTGTAATTTATCCTTATGCGGCGCAAGTACCGCCCGTACCTCCTGTTTATAAACGCGCGGAGTTTACGAGAGGACGGTGGGAGGGAGGGATGGAGGGTTTTTTGGCGGCGGTTAGTGGGTCCGTTTGTTTTCGTGTAAATTTTTTTTTTCTTTTTTTTTTCCACGTATTTTTCATTTTTACGGAATGTATAATATATCATTATATTACGGCGAAACCGCTGCTCGCGTATAACGAAATATTACTCGTACCGATTACCGACTACCGACCGACTCGGGATTCCACTCCATCACGCATTAATACATTACAGCAGCGGCGGCTCGTGGGCAAAATAATTGGTGGCGCACGTTTAAAAAACTGTATACAATAAGTACAGTCGGTTCAGAAAACAGGAACTAAAACAATTATTTTATTGAAATATAAATATATTTTTATTATTTTTTTTTTTTTTTTCTTACACTAGTAATCTACAATATATTAGATAATTCATATGTTTTTTTTTTCTGTTATATTACATTAAATAATATTATTTTGGAATTGAATGTGAACCGGGTCGGTCAGTATTTTCCGTAGGATATTTTTGATGACAAATTTAATATTGCCCGAAAGATATAATCAGTTCCCAACGTATTCTCCGTCAGCAGCGGCAGTGCAATATTCGTTTGTGCACCAGCACACCACTAAGACTAATGGTAGCCGCGCCAGTGGTGGAACCACCGAAACGGTCAAATGCGCGTGCGTAACTGGTGCGAAAATCGTACTTGCCCGTCCACACTCCGTGACCGCTGCCGCTGCGGATTGTATTCGATGGAGCACTTATAACGCGCGACAACATTCGTTTTTCTCGGCTATTCGCATTAAATATTTCTTCATTTCTATAAAATTAATTTTCATTATTGTCTCTAAAGTCAATGTGAATGCATTTCTAGTGAAATAGATTTAATAGTTCTATATAATATAATATATTATAATAATCAATAATAAATTTTTATATTGTAGCAATACAACAAAACAATGTACCTATAGTTTTCAAAATCGTAGGTGGTGCACTGCTCCTGTGCACCGTAGCTTGAGCCGCCACTGCATTACAACACCGGGTGTTCCGCACGGATTTGCCCGTGTCAGAATATCGAACGACAAAACGTGTAAAAAAATATTGACGTAATTCGCACGTGGGTGGGCCACTGTTGTAGGTGAGAAGTTGGGAAGGTAGTGTAGAGGGGAAATGTAGTATATATTTGTAAGCAATCATTGCTAACGAAAAAACTGATTTGAACGGAGTTCGGTTGACAGTGTTGCTTTGTCAACAATATAGATACATCATATTATGGTAAAATAATTGCGTATGCATTATATATTTTCTTTAATAATATTTGTTTAATGTAATTGTACTTATTTTCCCGTTTTTCACATTTATTGGGAAAACTCATGAGAAAATTACAAAATAACCTACGTAAAATATCATCCCAGTCAGATTTCCTTTCATAAAAAGTTCCATCGTTGTCAATCGGAGCAAAATTTCTGGTAGAAAAGTTGTAAAAAATATAACGTCATCGTAAAACCAATACATTCCTCGCTCCACTCACTCAGAATCTATAAGCCAATAGTAACGCGTTTCCCAGTTTCGGCACTATCCAAAAGCCGTATATTGTCTATAAATTAAATTTCAATCTAATCACTAACAATCCGAAAATGAACCAATAGTGACCAGTTTCAACAGTAACTATTGTTCATTGTGCGTTATTGTTACTAGTTACGGCCCTTTTACGGATTACCTTATTATTTTTTTTTTTATTTTTTCTATTTCGTCTAAAATTTTCGTACTAAAATACCGACAATTGCATGTCACCTCCACCCCCTCCGTTTAGGACTTGTGAATTCGTGTGCGTGAGTTATTTATATTTTGTGTGGTTATTCTCGGTCCAGAACCATACATCTGAGCAAAGTTTCAGGTAAACGCGTTCAGTAGTTCGGTCGAGAAGTGGTCAGAAACGTGCATCTAAGCTAACTTTCGGATTTTACAATATACAATTAGAATAGGTTAATAGTATAATATTGCAGGTCTTTTACATTGCACGAAACGGCGGCAGCAGCAGAACCGCGCGAACGTTTTCGCGGAATTGGATTTTTTCAAATATTTACAAAGACCACACAAATCACTAAAAAAAAAAAAAACTCGTTTTCATCAACACCGTAATTATTATAATACTACTGTTTTACCACTGATAAATTAGCCATCTAGACGGGTACATGCATTTCGGATGTTTCGCCGAGAGAAGCGAAAAAATCAATTTATTAGGATTACTTATTATGGCATGTGTTTTTTCTTTTCTCTCGGAAAATACTTTTTCGATTTGAAAAAAATGCTCTAAATTTTACATGTCCCATACGGTAAAACGTACGGATTTTTCCGGTCAGGCAGTACATTATTCGAACAATAATTTCTCTAAACTCGTCAAAAATGTTTTCTTTAAAAAATTCTTCAAAACAAAATATGACCATATTACATTATTTTATTGTTTTGTTCTTGTCGATTATACTTTCCCAACTTCCCGCCGATACGACGGTAGCCTACCCACGGTGCATATATTATCATCATATCAGCTGGTTGTTTATATTCCTATTATTGTCGACTGTATAATGTTTTAAATCGTCATTCCAAACGCGGTCATTCGCACCTTTGTCGTCGCCGTCGAAAACGATTGACCCAGTTTCGGCGTACGAAATGCGCACGCTATTCCGAGTGACTTTTAAATAATACTCTAATAATAATAATTAAGGTTTAAGTGCGCCCGTCCGATCGGTACGTATATAAGTAAACTACGACATATTTCGGTCACATTGTACGCGGGAGCACTGCGACGTTAAATTGGGTAATTGAAAACCAGTTAGTACGGGAAAACTATAATATGATATTGTTACGGTCGATGGGAACCGAATATCGTTTAGAGTACGCGTCGCGCACACTATCCATTATTTACGACATTACGCGCTATATAATTACGAATTTTTAATTATTTATACGACGACGTTTGCCGATGACTTACTGATGCGCGGTGACGTTGTCGCGAACGTATTAAGTATATAGCAGGTAGGTGGTATTGTAATAGAGACGACGACGGGATACCCGTTGTCGTCATCGCGCACATCCGTTAGCGGTCCGAACGAATCGCCACTCGAATGCATGTTTTTCTTTTCTGTTCGCGCTAATATAACGCGGTCAAATAAATCGTATCGCGCCAAAATGTCGGCGGAGTAAACGAATTAATAATAATAATAATAATAGGGTAGACGGCAGGTACGGTCGAAAATGTCGGGCTGTGCTCCTTCTTAACGGCCAAGGTCGCAGCGTTTCGAATAACTACGTGTCATGCGCGGGTTTTCGCGCGTAACCCGCGCGCGTTCCCATAAGTCTTCCCCTGCCCCTCACCGTTTATATGACCGCCGCCGTAGTCGTGACCGAAACGAAGGCCGAGTCACAGCGAAGAAAAAATAGATAAAAAAGGGTTAATGGACGAAATGATAAACGAGCTTTGAAAAAAATAGGATTAATGCACATAGTAGGTACGATATAATATGATTGTATAACCGACGACGACGGGTTGATATAGATTTTTCGTAAAAAATGGAATAAAGATGGGTTACGAGTCTGCGTTGACCGTGGGAAATGTGAAAAAAAAAAATAAAAACACCATCGTCATTATTATCTACTATGCCATTGCTGCTGCTGCTGCAGGTGACCGCCTCTGCCGCGCGGACGTCTTTTTACTGTGCTGCCGCGTTATGTAGGTATATGCGCACTTAAAATATAATAACAATAAAAAAAAAAAAAAAATTATACTTCCAAACTAATGGTATTGTCGTTAGCTCTATCGGTGCTGCTGCGGGTTTGTGCACTACATTTCGTCGGGTACAAATAATGTACACGTAAACACTGTAGCAGCGCACCGTTATATTATAGTGTCCGCTGCTCGAAATCCGATTGCTTTTCGCGTTGCACATCACACACAATAATTGACATTTTCAAATTGCTTTTTAAACCCTATTGTGATACCGCGGCGTACGGATAATTCACGTTGTCGGCGAGATTCGCAGACGTGCACCTACATTTGTTTGGCGGTTAATTTATATTCAATTTAGGTGTTATACGCGGGAAGACAAATTACTTGCCTTCGGAAGAAAAGTTAAAAGAAAAAAAAAAAAAAAAAAAACGTTGATCCAAAGAAAGATTGTATATCGGTACAACAAACCGAGTATCAGAATTTTTCTAAAGGCAAAACGATTGGAGCGGTCCGACTCCAATGTTTGGCTGGCGGGTGGGAATAATATAGGGGAAATATCCTATACGAAAAGTCCTATATAATTAGAAACCTATCGAAAAATCGACCGAAAGCCTTGGACTGACCATAAGTCGTGAGAAAAGATTATCATATACCTCGAATAGTCAATAGATCGCGTGGTATAGAGGGATGATATCGGCGAAAGCGTGCAAACGGTCATAACGACCTGCCTAGAACTACATGCGAATAGGCCGGACATATTTCACACCACAGTCGTAGATGTCGGGTCGAATATAGGATATTGGGCAATTTAGTTTGTATACTAAACGCGATCGAATGCCGATTCCGAACGGAGCTTTATAAAGTGGTATTAGTCGTATTTTCCACTTGTGTCGTCGTTTTGCAGTATTCTGATTTATAAGAAAACTCGTCGGGAATCCGAAAAGAATTTCCAAATAATGTTCCGCACACGCCGGGCTATAAATCGGTATCTTTTAAGTATGACTACAGCGAAACCTCGTTCAACGGACACCTCTAAATAACGAACACTTTTAAATTCAGAGTAGAGCAAAGAAGATTATGGTTTTACAAAGATGTTCGTTTTTTTTTCTTCTGTGAACAACTTTCCTACCGGCAATTTTGCTCCAAATTTTGACGATAGCAATGTTTTTGAAAAGAAATTTCACTGGAGAGGTACTTTAAAGAGGTCGTTTTTCCATTTTTCCCGAAATTTTCTCAGCAAATGTGAAAAACTGAGAAAACCGGGTAAATCGGTACAATATTAAACAAATATTATGTTGAAGAAAATATATAGGGCCTATTTAATTATTTTACTATAATATGACATATATTGTATTGTTGACAAAGCATCACTATCAACTGAACTCCGCTCAGAATCGTTTTTTATCGTAAGCAACGGTTTATATCGTTGCTTACGGGTATACGTTAGATTACCTACAACAGTGGCTGCACCCGTCCCCATTAACCTAGGACGTCTTTTTAACGTCGATATTGATCATTTTTTTTATCGTGAATTAAGAATAATCGTAGAATACCTAAATAAAAGTTAACATGTAGACTCAACAGTATAGCGCACTATTAAGTTATATTTTATTACTATGTATGTAGACATTATCATACGGTGCACGACGTGTATGTTACATTAACCGTCTAATTGTTGACATATTATCGCGTCGATGACATGTTGTAAACTTTAAGATATATTTAATTAATTAATTCAATAAAATTACAATTGCTCCCACTAAATAACGGACACCTCTGAATAGCGGACGAAATTCCAGCGACCGAGCGTGTCCGGCATTTAGAGGTTTCGCTGTACGCGTACTTGTGTGAAAAATCCCGAGGTATTTTTACAGCGATGCGAAAAAGTGCGTTGCGCGGAAAAACACTATAGACGCCCGGGACGCGTATGCAGATAGGCGTAACGATATGTGTACACGCGCGGCGCAAAAGTGATATCGCGGACGAAAAAAAACAAACCACGTTCGAAACGGCCAAACGGGTTTATTTGTACATCGTGTATTGTAATAACAATATTTTTTATTGTATTATTACGAATGCAAAGTAGCGGGTGCCTATACGTTATTATTATTATCGTTATTATTATCATTATACGCATCATATCGTACGAAATTAGCATGCGAAACGTCGGCAGAAACGAGCGGGGAGGCGGCGGTAAACTCTCTTTTTATACCGAAAATATACGGTCGACCATTGTGCTATTAAATCGCGCGCGCGTCCATTACGCGGGCCCATTGCATTATTAAACTAATATGCCGTCTTGATGCAGACCGCAAGATGTGCAACAACCATTATCTCGTATAATTTATACCTACTTTCACAATATATTTGTATATATATATATATATGTATGAATATCATATAGACTCGTCGTAATTAGAATACAAGAGATTATGCTCGTACCTAATTTTTTTTTTTTTTTTTTTTTCATAGATTCTGAGCATGTGTATTGGTTTTACTATGACGCGCGCTTTTTTTTTTTATTTATTTTTTTTTTTATTTTCGAACAACATTTTTTACGCCCGCGCGTTGAGAAAGTCGTTTTCGAAATTTTCAAAATATACTCTGTCGGTTTTTTAGTCGGTTTTTTTTTTAGCCGTTAGGTTAATTTTGTTGGTGTTATAATATGTTTTTTGTTTCCACACAAATGTTCAACAATTTGAACAACCGTCATCATACGGTTGGTACTAAGTCTAATTCATTTAAAAGTTCAAATCTACGATACAACTTATTGAAAACACAAATATTTGTAATTTATTTTATATAGTTACAAGTTACGTCGAATGTATTACACTCTAAATTTATCAACCGAAATATTTTAACCGAAATACGTTAATAATTGTTTTACGTCTGTAATCATTTATCGTTGCATGCAATATGTACTAAATTTACTTATACAACAGATTTTGTTTTTTTGTTCATTGAAAATGTCTACGCAGTTTTTACATCCGGGAATATCGAATTGATTTCCATAAACAAAGATCTATTACAAATTAATATTTTGATTTTAATTAACTATTTTAATTTCAATCGTGGGTCGTTTAAAGACCACAATGAGGTTGGCTGAGTATAGCCTTCCGAAAAACAAGCGAGCTAGTTTATACTGTTTGAAGTGTTTACAAACATTTAGCATTTGAAAAAGAACCAATTCGTTTTATTTTTAATTGTTGAATTTTCGAAATAATTATCTATTGGTTACAACGATGTCGAAGATAGAAAAATATTAAAACGGCACGGTAACAATTCAATAATCTCAAAATCCGTTTATTTTTATACTCGCGCGTCATCTGCAGCTCCCTTAAAAAAAAAAAAATGTTCTTGTTCCATTGTGATTTTCACTCGGTCTTGCCCAAACACGCCATTCGGGCGCGAGCGTGTAAAATATTACACATAAAATGCGCATGGGACAACCGATTCAATGTTAGCGGCCGTCACATCGCGCACACCTAACGTAATATTACAATATATTTATGTGAATAATTTTTCATTATTATTTTATACATTTTATTTTATTTTTTTCTCCCAGTCGGAACGCGGTCGTGTTCCATTGCCGTACACTTCTGTACGCATCGCGGCGATTTTTCCACGGCAATAAGGTACAACACGTTCATATATATAAAAAAAAAAAAAAAAAATGTATATATATATATAAAATCGCTCGATAAATAATGATAACCGTGTAAAATGCGTCTGTGTGTCGCCACGGGGATCCCGAATAATATTGTATATAAGCATAACTACCTACCCTCTTATAATATTATTGCGTGTTACACCTGCAACCGAAAAACCCGTCAAACCGCCCTCGTTGCGTACCTACGCATTTTTGTTTAGTTATTTTTATTATTATTATTTTTTTTTTTTAAGGAAATTCGAATCTAGGGTGTCCCAACACTGCAGTATATCGGTATAAACCCGTCGTCTTTGTGTGTGTTTTTTTTTTTTTTTTTTTTGTTTGTAGACATCTGCGGCGTGTCATTGTAACTAAACACAAAAAAAAAGGCGACGCAAAATCCACACCTAATAAGTTACAATTATACGATACGTTTCGGTACAATAGAAGTCACCGTGCGAGTCGTGTGACTTTTGTGTGTGATCGCATTGTTAAAAAGTCGATCGCTTTTGCCGGTCATCTGTGATACCTGTATACATATACGTGCATAATTAATATAACGTTAAAATTGCACTTTTATTGTAACGTGTTGCGACGTCGACGAGATTAATGTTTCCGTTTCGTCACCGAATCCCGTTTTGAAAATCGAGACGTTACGCGTTTTTCGAACAGACGTCTCAATAACGTGTAACGCGATAAACGGACGGTATCTCGGCACTGGAATCGGGCGCCAGCAGCGGAGACCAGCAATTCGGAAGAGATATCTGCCTAACAGGGCGTGCAACGAGACTAGGACAAATAGTACTCTTCCCGAAGCAATAAGACGTAGTGAATCGACAGGGCGGTCGCGAATCGGGCCAAAGTTTTATCTGCCTACTTCGTAAACGATATTTTTGTACATTTCTTTACCCGGGTATTGGGTCACAAATAAATGGTATATTTTTAAAGGGTACCCGGAGATCGGGCCACAAACGTTTAACTCAAAAATATACAATTTTAAATATATTTAAATAAAATTGGACAGTTATTTATTGCCTTTGGCCAAGTATAAAATTTATCGACACACAGTGGTCCAATTACCGAGACTATCTGCCATAAATGTAAAGTTTTAATGGCCCGATTATCGTATACTTTTTTGAAAAAAGGTTCGTCGTGGCCCAATTCTCGGACGCCCAATCGACAAACGGGTGAACACACCCGCACAGCCGTGCGAGAAGAGGACGGCAGCGTCGGAGGGGGCGAATACTCTCGAAGAGTCGTGATGCCAGAAAGGAGGACGAAGAAGTGAAACTTTTGTGATTTAAATTTTTTCGGCGTTATATCGTCTTTACCTGTATATAATAATGTTTCCGGATTGTTTCGTGAAAATATAATATAATAATAACGATACACAAACTCAACGGGGGAGGTCCGGATTATGATGATTGTTTTCGCGGCGAGAACTCCGTGGGCGTATTATGTACGACGAGACATCCTGTGCGGTACGCGATTTGATTAGACGACAGACTATATAGGTAAATGGTTTTCGTTTTATACTGTTCTCGTGGTTTTTATTTTTTATGATTTTGTGGTTTTTGATTCGGTACCGACGTCCGGAAATGTATTATTTTTTTTTTTTTTTTTATTATTATTTTATTATTTATTTTAAATTGACTTCTGAATTCCGCGGCCCGGCTGCGCAGTCGTTTGTCGGCCGGCCGTCGCAATCAAACCATTCGACCGCGCGGTCGGCGGCATCTATAAAGTAAGTATAATATTACAGGTCATCGGATTAATATATTTTTGGTTTTCTCCGGTATGATATTATCTTTCGTACTCGGGGACGATGGTTTCGTTACACCGCGGCGGTTTCGGGCACGAGCTACTTATCCGTGTGCATATACCTACTGCGGTGTGTACGTGATAGTCGTGTAGTACAAATTGTACACAATATAATCCTAATAAACTATTTGTTTTCGTTAAGAAAAAAAACAAATAGATTTTTCCATTACTTTTCGCGGTTTTCCGTTGAAGATTTTCATCTCGGACATATTCTCTTCTCATCGACCGCCGCGGCGCTCGATTGACGCGCAGTCACGACGTTTCGTTTTTTACTCCGCGAAATTATACGGAGGGGGGAGGGGGGAATCATAGAAATATTACACATGCCCGCCACCCACACGCGATCGTAAAATGTAAAATCATAATATTAAGTATCTCCGAAAACGAGAAATATCGAAATATTATTGGTTACCGCCAGGCGTAGCGATATAGGAATGTCTATTGGTTTTACTGTGATATACGGTGGCGTAGTGAAGAAGTAGGTGAGAGACCATGGCCTCTGAATTTTTTCACCGTTACAATAGATTTCAAGAGGTCTTTTTTCTAGAGACTTCAATACCTTCTTGATATTTATTATACATTAAATATCTTATGAATTACTTATCAAATAATTGGACGATAAATAATTTGTTTAGATAATTATGAATAATTATGAATTATAGGTAACGCGTGTTTCAACATTGTCGAGACAGTGTCACTTTGTCGGCTCTAAAAGTAAAAAAAAAAAAACTCATGAATTATCTTTAGCGTAATTTAATCTATTTCGTTATATTAATTCTATGGAATTGATAAATGATAAGACAAAATTAACATTATATAGGTCTGATAATTAGATATTTGCTAGTAAAATCTAAAAACAAGCAACAAATACACACGGTAGTCGACGGAAAGATTATTGATGTTATGTATGGAAAGAACATACCAATCAACTAACTAGATATTATTGATAAGTTTGATCAAACGTCACCTTTTTTTATAAAAAAAAAAACAATTCATGTTTCAATAGTAAACACTTATTTTGTCTTGATTAACTACTATGGCGTAAACAAAATATACGTCACCTGGGACCCTATTCTCGAACTCATACGAATAGGATTCGTATACGAACTATCCTCAAACAATATTTTCGCGAACGAATGCAAAATTGTATTCACAAACTGGTTGTATCCGTTTACGTAATAGCGTTCCCCTATCGTTCGTAGGAGAATGATAATCCGTCCACGAACAGCGGCAACGTCGCAAAATATTTGATTTGTCATGGAAAAAAAAAAGTTCATTGTGATAATTCTATGTATAAATTGACGTGCTTAGTTATTTATGTACCTATTTCATTTGAGTAATATTATTGTAATTATTACAGTACATATTATTATTATTTGTTTCTTTCCTAATTATCACAATTCATATTATCTCTCTGCTTGTATTCAAATTGAATAGGTATGTACAGTTAATAATATAAATATAATATAATTTATTCACACACTTTGTTATTAACTAGAAAATGTTAGAATAACGAAAAAAAAATATTAATTGATAACAAATGAACAAAAGTCGGCAATGGTTGACTTTTTAAAAAGTCGCCCAGATTTACACAAAGGCAAACATTCAGCAGCCACATTCGCTCAATCTATTGGCATGCAAAAATTGAGTAATATACTGAATTGTATACCAGGTCCAATAAAAATCTAGAAAGAAAGCTTGCCACAGAGTTAGTAGATTTTTTTTCCTTTTTGTTGAAATTCAGTCAGAATAAGTTAGAAATTCAGTTCGAAATAGTCGTAGTAGCCTGAAACGTTCATTGAATATTCGCATTATTCATTTCTAAACGCGAATTTATCTATTTTTGACCTATACCGATTATATCTGCATCAAACTTATAGATTTGTCTACATTTTATAGCTATTTGAAATTGTCGAGTTTTTTTTTTTTTTAGTTGATATTCGGTAATATGTGGACGCCGTTTATTAGGCAACTCATAACGTTCAGAAATTTGATACAGTGGTCATCATAAGTTGTTCTTATGGTGTTATACAAATTCCGGAAATCCATAGTAGTTATTATATTCATGAGGATAAAACTTTTTTGGCTCCATAAAATTGCTCAACAATTTGAGACAAAAAACACGGAAAATCGTTCCGTTTCAGAATGTCCTTCGTTCAAAATTGTTTTTCGTCATGGAAATGATTTATCGTTGCGTATTCGGATATAAATTAAATTACTATGTATATACTACCTTGCCAACTATTCTCGCCTATAGTAGTGGCACACCCACCAAAGTACTTCCATATTTTAAGGTTTCTAAACAAATAGGTACGTTAAAACGACTTTTTATCCCTAGCCACAGATACATAGTTACGCTGTTTTTCGTTTGGTTGATAAGGAGATAATATACACTATTCGTAATATTATTATTAATTCGAATGTCGTCGCCATCGTACACAATTTGTCGGTTGTATTGAATTTTGATTTTAATCAAAAACGATGTGCTAAGTGGTATCTTAATTATTTACGAAATCACTTGGGACAATTTGTTTGCACACATGTATTGGATGCATTGGATGAAATAAGACATAACTTTTTGCACTTGATCTCTGTTGGTAGAGCGGCGAAAATTTGAGTGTACCCAAGACGAAAACTCGTACTCCCCAATATCAAAAACAAATAAGTATCGAAATATTAGTGCCTGTCTCAAAATACAAGTGTTTAATTGCTCTGGGCCACTGCAGATAAACATTTCCGTAATATATATTCAAAATTGGCTTTTGTTCGAAATGCGTTTAGGAACCGGGAACTTTGCGCGCTCTGACTTGAAGTATACCTATCAGTGGCGGCTCGTGGGGTTCATTGCAGGTGGGGCACAAAAATTTCCCTCATTTTGTACTATCACAACTTTGATCTTACCACCAATTTCTGTTGATTTTTTTAAATAAAACAAAATTCATTTTGAACGAAAAAATCACAGTTTTTTTATCATATTATCAAAATATAAAGTCTGTGTCGCGAAAGACGGTCGACGATAGCAATACGAAGTCGATAAGACCGACAAAAATCCCGTGAATCGTAATAAAAATAGAATCCGGGCACGGTCGGACCGTGCCCGGCAACGCCGTATTAATTCTTGTCGAAAAATGGGGGAAATCTAATGCCGTTCATCGGCGGCGGCCGTATAATATAGTATCGTACGTATTGTGCGCAGGAGCACCCGTATTTATTTCGATTACATTTTTTTTTTTTCTATGATATTTTTAAATAATATGCCAACTATATTATCATGATGGAAACACCAACTCAATTTTAATTTAATATAATTGTCCTTTTTATTCTTTCAATTTTGTAGGTAGGGCACGGCGCCCGTGTGCCCCACAGTACGAGCCGCCACTGGTACCTATATACTCTGTACCCGGTAACGCTCGGATTCATCGGCGAGCACTCCGTACACCGACTGTACAACATAGTTTTCCGACGGGTCGCGTAAGCACGGCATTCGTCGTTAACCGCAGACGGTTTAGTCACCGCTTGGTTTTGCGCGGAACGCGTGCGCCGACGTTATACGCGCGCCCGTCGTAACGTGTTATTGTACACTGTGTTACGTAGTACGAGTATACAGATATATGTACACGTATACGAGCGTACCGGCACTTCCGTAAAAAAATACGATATCGCGGCTAAAACACTTTTACGGCGCGTTCTCGTACCCGGCGATGCGCGGTTCGCAAAATATTAGAAAAACAAAAAAATAGCGATAATAATCCCGCGCGCGGTGACGTGCGTTATGCATAATATACGTATATATGGGCGTACGAGATAATCTCAATGTCAAACAATAGTCTCCAACGTCCGCGAGATACTATACGCCGCGCGCATAACAACGGAACCGTATAACAAATGAAAAATAATATTATCGTACGCCGCAATGCACGTGCCGTTATTAATAACAACGGCAACACACGTGCAATTTAAATTAAAACAATTTATATAGGTGTTAAACCCATACGCGAGTAGGTACATAACATCATGGCGGGCACAGCCGATGCGGCGTATGCGCTGCACGACGACGACCGCTCGTTTAGAGATGATTTATGCTCAATTTATTTTATCTACATGATATTATTATAAAAAGCCGTATATAATATCGCGTTAGGTTAAGTTTCCGCGTGCATATGTTCCCGTACATAAACTAGTTGAAAAAATATTTTTTTTAAAAAAAGGAAGAAAGGGAAAAAATCGTTCTCTCTGAAAGATACATCTAAATATTGTACAGAATCCGCAGTATTTTAAAATGTAAATAACGCGATATATTATGATATATATGCTGTGGGAAAAAAAAAAAAAATTCCACGAACGCGTGTAATAATATCGTGTATTTTTTTTTAAATTATAATACGGGTGTAAAAAAAAAAAAAAAATAAAATAAACGCGAAATTACAACTGTCATTTGGGATATTTTCGTATTAATCAAAAAAAAAAAAAACCGCCGCGCGAGTCTCCTCTCCGTTATAATAATATACCGCTGACCGGTAAAAAAGAAGGAAAAAAAAAAAAACAAAATCGTTTAAAATATACAATACGATAATTTTTTTTTTTTTTTTTTTTTTTTTTTCTTCAGCCACGGTGTAACACGAGTAACCCCGCGTCTTTTTTCACGGGACTTTTAACGACACGATAACGCAAGATCCGCGAAACGTGCGCGTTCGGGTGTCTTAATCCGACGTCCGATTTGAATACACGCTTACGTGCCCGCGTATACTTGTTATGAATAATACGCGAAACAATTAATCACCCGGACGCGTTTTCTATCGGACGCGCCAGCGCTCGTATCATCGTTATAAA
>CABPRJ010000477.1:2847512-2986228 GCA_902439185.1 Cinara cedri | reverse complement strand
AAAAAAAAAAAAAAAAAAAAAACCTATGGCAGGACGTAGCTCATTAAACAATAATGTCACTACATAACTTATACATTAATAATATTTATACCTTAATAAGTGTATACTAAAAATTATCGACACAAAAAAAGTAAAAGTTTAAACAATATTACTAAAATAATATAATTTAAAATTAATACTAATGTATCGGATAGAGTGATCTCATTAATTGACCGTTATCATCTTCAAAAACATTTCTACATTAAAAACGAATACATACAATATTAAATTCGGTACATACATTTCGGGGGGCGCACTTGGATTTTCGCGGAACACGCTTCGTGTCGGGGGACACGCTTTTCTGGGTCCAGAGCTGATTGTTATGTCCGTTACGATCGCGAATCACGAATTGAGATCGAATTAGAATCCAGAACGGATTATGTTTCATCAACGTTACACCGTCCGTCATTATTGGACGTCTAGTACGTATATATTTATAAGTGTTATACTAAACAAGGTGCTTAACACAGAGGATTAGCGTATTCAAGGGCGTTTTCATAAAATCCAATTTAACGATAATATTATATAATAATGTAGTTAAACGCGTGAGATATAACGACGGTGCCACGGCCGAGTAACACAATCCCCGTCGTTAGAAAAAAAAAATTAAAAAAAATAAAATAAAATAATAGTACATTCATTTCGTACAGAATATTAACGAAAAAAAAAAAAAAAAAACAAACTCAAAAACTTGGGGCGGTGCGATAATTTTCGTTTTGAATTCAACGCGTTAACCGCCGCGAATTTCGAAAAGAGATTATTAAACCGGAGGAGCTTATCAGAGTTAATACTGTTCAGCCCAATATCGCGTATTATTATTTATCATCGAAATGTTCAACCGCGGTAATTGTCCGTTAGGTTTTCGAAAAATTAACCATTGCGTTCCGAGTACGTATTTCCAATCTACGGCGCTGGTGCGCGAAAAGTTTAGAGCGATAAAATAACTTCAAAGCTATTGGGTTTCGTTCCGCTAAGAGAGTGGCCACTACCAGCTACATACAGCGGTGTTATTGTTTTTAAATTCAATGTAAACGTCATAATATTATGTCCCGTAAATATCGAGGATATTATTATTGCCAGTGGTACGTGATTTGGGAATCATTTTCATGTATCCGGTCTACCGCGAACAATTGTTATACCGGCCGTCGGTGCTGGTAGCTGTACTGTTATACAGTGGCGCCGAACTAATTTTTTTGTATGTGTGACAATACAAAGGGTAATTTATACCCGCCGACCACTATTGAACCCAAGTCGTGGGAGGGGGGGGCATAGCCGTTGTTGTAGATTTAAAAATTTATTGGTTACCATTGGTTATTTATCGTAAAACTATTAATTAAATAGTTATAGTTATCTGCTTTTACTAATGCAATTGCAGTAATCATGCAGTGCCACGCTACGGGAGTCTAGGAATAGACTATATTTCGCGTACATTTTTAACGTTATGTCTACTGTGTCTACTTCTACTTATATTAATTGTAAAATATACAATATTTCATACTTAACTACCGATGCCAGGTGGTATTGTGGTATATCCACCACTTAAATTAGATGTGGCAGCCGCCACACCTAATATATAGGTTCGGCGCCACTACCGCTGTAGCAATGGTACTATAAAATACCGTCTCTAGAAAACGCTAATGTCGATGCACATTGAATTACACCAAACGAACAAAATTGAAATTAACAGAAACTGAATATTCTCGTTTTCCGACGTTTTTTTTCCGGGTGCAGGTTGCCCCTATTATAAGGAAAATCCGGGTTTAAGATTTGCGAGGCGCAAGGCAAACATAATTGCGAGACTTTCTAACACACGTATCTATATTTGCAAGAGTATTAAAAAGACCCACTTTTGTTTTTATTCCATGATTACTTTCAAATACCCAAGTAAATAGTTTTATTAATCAAAATATGTTGAAAATATAAATTTTGACCTGTGATATGTTAGTTATTATTCTTTTGTTACATATCTCTATAAGGAATATCAAATTTTAAATTCTACGAAATAAAATATTTTCCTATTTTATAAAAAATCTATCTTTCAATTATTTTTAATTTTAGATTCTGAATGGAGCGAAGAAGCTTGTGGTTTTACAAAGAGGTTTATTTTTTTTTTCTTTATACTTGGACAACTTTTCTACCAAAAATATTGCTCTGATTTACAATGACAGCACTTTTTTTTAAATGAAATCTGACTGGAGATGTACTTTAGAACGGCCATTTTTCGATTTTCTCTGGAGCTTTCCTTACAAATTAGAAAAACCCGGAAAAAAACATGAGAAAACCGGGAAAATCGTAGGAAAAACGGGAAAATAGATACAATATTAAACGAATATTATTGAAGAAAATCTATAATGCCTATACAATTATTTTAACTCTACTCAAAATCGTTTTTTCGTTAGCAATGGTTTATCGTTGCCTACAGATATACATTAAACCTCCTCTCTATTACCTTCCTAACTTCTCACTTACAACAGTGGCTGCACCCACGTGCCAAGTTGCCTGGCTTTTTTATATTTATATATGTATATATTACACGTATAAAAACGAATGTATGTCTATTTGTCCTTTATGCATTACTACACCACTCATCCAATCACCGTGAAACACTGGGTAGATTTATATATCTATTGGAATCCACTTTTCATTGAATACCATTCCCTAAAATTCGGTTTTTAGGTATTTTCAGTATAAAAATCTAATTAATTTTGTTGATTTATGGGTTACCTTGGCAACACGAATGAAAAAAAAAAATTGTTATTAATTTTTGTAGTGCAATCCCTGTGCTGTGCGGGTATCTATGGTAATAGCATAATATAATGATAATTTATCTATTAACTTTATTTAGAAACTTTTTTATTGCACATTTAAAGCCGGGCGGGACAGCTTTTATTATGTTA
This sequence comes from Cinara cedri, assembly GCA_902439185.1. Lineage (NCBI taxonomy): Eukaryota > Metazoa > Arthropoda > Insecta > Hemiptera > Aphididae > Cinara > Cinara cedri. The sequence continues at coordinate 2,983,292 of CABPRJ010000477.1, read as the reverse complement.
TAATATATAGATTTGTATTTTTTAGCACTTGAGATCTCAAATCTAAGTAAAAACACTTTTAAGGATGACCCTGATTTAAATATAAGGACAATCGAAAAAATTCCACAATAATCCACCTGCAACTAGACAAAATTGAATAGAAACTACCCCTGAAATCGATTTCCGGGAGAAAAGTTGTTCATAAACAAAGTAAAATGCTTAGTAAAACTAATACATCATATTCCTCACTTCGTTCAAAATTTAAAGGAGGTTGCTCAGGTATCCCGTGGACGTGTACGTGCATTTTCAATTGCTATAAATGTGTCTGATTATTATGCATCTAACAATTTAAACAGTTGAATTTGAGTTGATAAACTTGAATCATTTAAAGTTTATATATAAAAATAACAAATCGTAAAATGTATTTTAAATGCTTTTTAACGATGAAGGTGCTATAGAATTTTTGTGTTAACAAAATATAATAGAATGCATACCAAAAATATATAGGCACTTATCTAATTGCGATAATGTAATTATATTGCATTAGTTTATCACAATTCTGTTCTGCTTCATTGACTCTGCAGTGTACTGGTGACAGTTTGGTGTATCGAAATGTTCAGTACCTTGGGTACCGGTAGGTGCGTCCCCTCCTCCATCTTGGTCGAATTGTAGACTATTAAAAATTACAATGTATTATTTTGTAGTTTTGTACCACTCAACGCTTTACATGCACCTGTATTAAAATTATTTCGTCATCGTCGTCACACATTCACGTGGGCACTTCTTGTCGTTAATGATTTTCGAGGAAACCCTTAGTTAACGGATATATTATAACGAGAGCAGAGTGAGCTAATTTTTTTTTTTTTTTTTTTTTCCAAGCGCGGTAACTAATACCGTGCCCCCGCGTTGTTCGAAACGGTTCGCGCTCCTCGGCTGAATTCGTCGACGTCGCAGTTAATGACGACGTTATTAAATCGTTACGGCGGCGGCGCCCTGCGCGTCATGACGACAAACCGGCGACGATTGTTCCGACGTTCGGATCCCCGGCGACAATAAATAACTTCCGATCGTCCGCGCGACCGTACGATTAGCTCCGGGAGTGCCGTCGCCGCCGCCGCCGCCGCCGTCTCGCGACCGACCGTTACTCCCGCGGCGACCGACATCCGTTACCCCGGGAGTGAAATTGCGGCCGCTCGGCGGTTCGCACCCGCGAGACCGGCCCTCAAATCCGACGGCGATCCCGCGAACCCGAGCGGCCGCTAATCCCTCTGTCCCTGTAACGACCGAGTGACAGCCGTTCGAACGGCAGTCGCTTTCGTAAGGGTACGCGCGGTGTACAATGCCATGACGGGGCGACACTACGCTCCTGTAATATACGCGCGTATATTATTGGAGGTGACGGACCGTCCCGGATAGCGAATTCGTCGAGAAACCATCGTCTCGTCATCACGACGGCAGCGTTGAACCTTCAACGTCCGTTAAGCTACAACGCGACGCGATGGTGATGCCGATGCGAGTTATCACCGCGCCGTTAGGACGAAAATTTTTCGAATGCGTGATATCATTATGGTCGTGTTATTCCCCGTTCGATTAATTAAGTGTATGGATCGGACACGTAATGAGAAACAATGAACGGACAACGAGGATAATGTGAAGAATATAGACAGAGAAAGCTGCTGGTAGAGGTGGGCCAAAGACTCCGTTTGGGAACGGAACGGGAATCTAATTCACGCAGTGATATTGGAATTTATTCGGGCGTCTCTACGTTCTATCCCCCCTCCCAAATAAAATTCCGAACAAATTATTCTTTACGCTCAATTCCAACGTCTATGTTCAATTTTTAGATCCCATAGACTATACGAAACATAATTAATTTTTCACGGTAAAATTTATTTCACGATTAATTCAAGACGAATAATCACAACGAATATAATTTAATTTTATATTCGAAGCGTAGCGAGGGATGGGCAGGATCCGTTTGGACCATTTTTTCTGAAACACAACCCGTTTAAACCGATTTTGAAGACCCGTTAAAAAATACTACTTTTATACAGCCCGTTTGGACAAGAATTTTTCTTATATTAGTTTAACTGAACATTTATTCAGCGAGCCTATATAGAAATTTAAAAGTATTGGTCCGAATGGATTTAATAAATCTTGGTCCAAACGGGTTGCAATTTTATTAGTGGCCCAAATGTTCCTGGTCCAAATGTGTTTCGTCCCTTTGAATCTATTGATTTTATTAAGAAGTGTGTTTTTTTTTTTTAACTGTAAACAACTAACTTACCAAAAAGAAAATTTGCTTCAATGTATCAAGTGTAACACCATTTTTGAAAAGAAATTTTATCTAGTTGGTGCATTAAACAGATCATTTTATGATCTTTGAGAAGGTTTAAAAATGGTTGGGAAAACCGGAAACAAAATTATAGGTAAAACAGCAAATATTTATAAATAGCAAATAATTACTAGTTGGTGTGTAAGAAAGTGGTTTTTTGATTTCTTCTGTAGTTATTTTTAATAATTGAGCAAAACCGAAAAAAAACGTAGAAAGAAAGGGAAAATTTACAAAAATAATCTTTTGTTATTTTTAATTTTGTTTTTTTGTAAAAAATATTCTTAGAGACTTGATATTTTGACAGAAAACTTATATTTGGCTTATTTTGACGAGGTAAAATTTTCAAAACATTGAAATATGAAAAGAAAAAAGTGGAGGCCCATCATAATCATCGAACCAATTTAAGAATTAGAAAAAAAAATGGTATTTAATTAGTTAAATATTTATACTTATTATATTCCATATAGTAACCATTAATACAATTTATGTGTCAGTCCAAGAGTGAATTTTTTGGAAAAAATATTGGCAATTTTTTAAAATAGCCTAGTAAAGTTTGAAAAATTCCGTGTCATTTTGATGTGAAAAAAAAAATAAATGTTTATTTGCGACATAAAATGAAATGGGAGTCTTGGTAAATTCAAAAAAAATTGTTCTGCAAATTGTCGGTAAAATTGCAGAATTAAATGATTCTAATTTAACGTACAGAAACTAATACAATCTATTTTAAATATAATTTTATTTATTATTATGTAACTACGTCACGAAATAAATTATTTTATTGTCGTAAATCATGTAATTATGCTATTGAGACTTACCATAGTATTAAAAATTAAGGTGAAGGTGAGACGCATACGTATAGTAGGCGTAGTTAGGTACCTACGTACTTCGTACATTAGTTAGGTCACTGCAGCAGTTTGAATGGGCCACAAGGGTACAAATAAGCCGGTGTTTTATTATTATTTTAAAATTTAATAAAACTATAAATCATTTTGTCGTTCAGCACGAAATTGAAATTTTGGACACCGACTTGTATTTCTCATTTTAAATATTAAGTTTTCAATAAATTGCAGTAGTCATTAGTTGCAGTAAGTGTATAATAATTGTATATAGTTGTATAATAGCCTGAAGAATTATGTTGGATAACTAACCTACAGGATTACCTATATACGAAAACATAATGAATATCAATGATGCGATTGAATAAAAAAAAAAAAAAAACTGTCCTAGGACAATGGGGTGCAGCCACTGTTATAGGTGGGAAGTTGGGGAGTTAGGATACAGAAGGGAATTTAATGTATATCTGTAAGCAATAATAAACCATTGCTAACGAAAAAAACAAAAAAAACTTTAAGAGCTGTGTTTTATTGAAATTGACCGTTAATCAACTTTGAATGTACTCACGACAAATCCTATAATAAAATAAAGTTAATTACTTGATTACCTACTAATAATAACATTTTCAGAAACTATAATAGCAAAATGTTATTTTACGTGCAAAATAATTTACGTTGCTAGGTACCGACTTGTAAAATATACATAAAACTAGTATTGTAGTGCATGTAGTTATTATATTTTTTCCTTACCTTGATTTTTTTTTTCGTTCGGATATTTTTCTCACGAATATATTTGACAGGATATTTTTACCTCGTATATTATAAATCCGGATAGTTTTACCGGTTACCAGCTGGAGTTGTTTTGAATACAATTTCTGATGTTATTTTAATATCATCTTAAAATGGCCAGTACAACCTTTTTTGAGTCCAAAGTGAAAATTGACGCGCAGTTATGTTTGACAATGAATACTATGAATATTCATGAATATTATTCAATAATAATATATAATTATTATTGATATAGTAGATATTTATATAATTAAAAATACAACCTAACAAAATAAAAGTAATTTAGTATATAATATAGTAGATTTTTTTTTAAATAATTTATATGATTTTGGTTAAAAAAAATAGCACTAAATTATTTTTATATGTTATGAAAGGGGATCTGATTGAATTTTATGAAACCGATTTTAGCAAGATACAAAAAAAAGAAAAAAATTCGAAATGTGTACAGTTTTAATATTTTCTTTTTTTGTTAACATATAGGAAGCAATTTATAGTATAATTTATACCAGTAATTTATATAAGTGTTCGATGATGGGAATATGTAGCGTAATGCTTCGTGGTTGGATAATCGATGTTGCGATGGAAAACGCCGTCTACGGACATATTGTTCCTCGTCGTCCAAATGACTGGATCGTTGTTGAGTTCGAAACCAAACGCATCGTGCATAGGCATCATAAATTCCTGTCTGTCTTTTGACCTTAAATCGACATTTGGATAGTCACGGAGCAAAGATTTTGTCGTATCCTCGTCATCTAACCACTTCGAATACAGCTGCATTTGGACTGTACCTGCGCCATATTGAGATTCATTTCAAAGAAATTACATAGAAACAAGCAACGCTGGTTTTCTCTCGATTAATTTGTCGGTGGCCCAAATATCTCCAATCGCGTTAAGCGCGGCAGATAATAGTTTCATTTGTACAGCTTCTCGTCAGATTGCAGGAAGTCGTGCTGCAGACACACTGCACCGACGACAAACATTCTTTTTTGACGACTCCGGCAGTATTTCGTTTGAAACGTGAGACTACGGTACAAGTCCGGACACTTTACATGGCTGGTCGTTGTCGATCCACGATTCACTCAGCGTTTCACTTTGGTAACACAAAATCGTTATTTAAATCCAAGACGTGAGCGCGAAGCGACTAAACGTTTAACGTACACTGCAAAGACAATGAGGTAGGAGATGAACTAGTACGTGCTACGAGTTCACCATTAACATTCCCGATGTTCGCAAACTCGCTACACAAATCTTTATTTTGTTTACCTCGATGGTGGCAAAATTAACAATTATTGATTTTATTCGTTATGAATAGTCCGTCTAACGACGCGGTTTGGCTCAATGCAACGTAGATCATACGACCGTGTTACATGTATCTCCTCGTGATTTGTGAATCGTGATTGCGTTTGCTTCGACCAATGGAAATTGCGTACGCTTACACGTTGTTATTTTAACCTTCGATTGTATCGAAAACGCGCGGAAGCTAATAGGAAATCGATGTTCATTTAAATCCGAATTGGCGATTACGTGTGATCTGCATTCGAATCGAAGTAGACGGCCAAAAGAGAGCCATAATCGCTTTATGAGGGCTCTTATACGTCGTTCCAGGCACCGTGTACGGCTTATTCCCGAAAAGCGGGCGGAACATGTACGGCGAACCACCAGTCTCGTGTCGGTCTCCATCTCGTGAACCTTCTCACCAGCGTGCCGCAGCTGGTCGTTCTTACCAATATACCCGTTGTATTCGTTTTACGTTACGTACTCAATTATACACGTTTTCTACGAACAGAGTTGCAGAGTTGCAAAAGAAACCTTTTTTTTTTTTTTTTCTAAAATACAAAAAAAACCAACGATTTTGTTTAAATTATGTTTTAAACATGTTAAAAACATTGTTTTTTTCATTCAAAACATTTTAAACAAATATATTACATATTTACTAAATACTTACCAATAATTCCGGATGATTATTTTTTTAATTCTAGTTGATTTTTTTAATTAAATATTTACTCTTTGGAAATAGAAATAAACAATAGTTACTTATAAATAGTTTTAGTCAATGGTGCATCAAGGGCGGGGGGCAAAAGGAACCGTTGTCCCAAGTGGTAAGAGCGGCAAAACTTTTAAGGGAGGCGAAAAATAATTCGATTATATCGTTTATGATAAAATAAAAATAAAATATGAATTATTTTAGTTTACAAATTTACGATATTACTTAAAATAAAAATAAAATAACGAAAATAAAAAAATAAACACCTTTGTGTAAAACCATAAAATTCTTCTCTCGACTCAGAATTTAAAAGGAGTATAATAGATAAAAAAAATATATTAAAAATTGGCATTTGGCATACGTATATTATTCATATATAAGATGTCCTGCTCGGCGTTGTCAGTGCCAATTGTTTAATATTTTTCATTGCTTAGCAACCATATAGCTAATTTATATAAATTTGAAAATAAAAATAAATAAAATGTATTTTTAAGCATTTAAGGGCAACAACGGCGTTAACTGCAGTAATAGTGACGGAGATTGAAACAAGAAATCTAGGGGGAAATCGTTTTTATTACTTATTATTTGGCACGGGCAACGCTGGGCGGGACAGCTAGTAGTATATTATATTACTCCAAATTTCATGCTACTGTCAGATTTTTCACGAAATGTTTATTTTTTTCAAAAATGGCTTGTTTAAAAACTTTTTAGAATCGTATATTTTACTTTGCCTTAATTTATTTTACCATTAATTTTGAGGGTGGAACCTCTACCCACATTGATTTTCAAATAACAACCTTTATTCAAAATTAAGCGATATTCTAATTTTAAGTTCGGGTAGGGAGAATGTAGTGGAGCATATTTGGGTATCGGCAAAGTGCGCTGCGTTTGAATAGTGCTCTACTATTCTTCCTTTACTCAAACTAATAGTGGAATAAAACTGGTCAACAGGTTAACGGAATTTAAAAATTTCATCACTAAATGTATTTTAACTAAAATATCTTATATTTATGGAACTTTTAACATAAGTTGATATTTAAAAATCAAAAGTTCTTTCCTCTCCCGAAAATAAGAGTGAAAAAATAAGAACAATGTAACATTTAAGGAAATACCATTCCCACACGTTTTTATAATATTATTTTTTGAAAAAATTAGAATTTTTGAAAATTTGTCTGTAAAATGAAATTCGGCGGACCTTGTACAGCGTGTACGTGTACAGTGTAAGTACTCATAAGTGTAAGTCCACATAAATTAAGTAATGACTCATTAGTATAGCTTCTTAGCTAAGGCTAGAAATTTATCGTTTTATGAATGTAGAATTCGAACCAATTGAAAAATCCATAAGCAATCTATATAAGCAAACGACTGAAAAGTTCCCGCCCACGTGTAATTTATACAAATAATAAGAATCTTTTTGAAGGTGCCAAACTGCCAATCGCATATAACGGGGACATAAAAAAATAACTTTGTCAATAATTGCGTGAAGTTTTACTGCAGACATAATCGAGGGAAATATTGTTAAATTTCGTACGTGTATACAAAATAAGTGTGCATTTATTCATTTTGATTTTATCATCTTTAATAAATTTATCTCCACTAATAAATAATACACTATAAATTCACAATATTATTACCTTGGCGACATTTTATTAATCTTAATCCTAACTAATAATATAAATGTGAAAGTAAGTTTATCTGTTACGTTTTCATGACTAAACCGCTGAACCAATTTTGATGAATTTTGGTTTAAATATAGACGGGATCTTGGAGAAAAACATACGCTAATTACTTTTGTCGTGCAAATACAACTTGAAGTGTATGATGAAAGGTTTTTATGTATTTTTAGTATAAAATTAGCTTTGTTGAATTATGGATTACTTAAGTAACACAAATGAAATATAAGAAAAAAAAACACAGGCAAACTTCGCACGTGGGTGCAGCTACTGTTGTTGGTAGGAAGTTGGGAAGATAGGATGCAGACGGGAATTTAATGTATATCCTAACCTAACCTTACTTTTAAGTGGACTACCCACTTGCCACCTAACTATTTTTTAGTTCAATATATGGGCAAAGCAAAACAGGAATAAAGGTTAAAAATTAAAAAATTTGAACGAGCATCATCAGGCGTGGGATAGCTAGTAGGGAAATAAATTGTTTAAAAATGTCAAACTACGACGTAGAAGTGTACAAATTTTTCATTTATTATAACTACCTACTTAGTTTCGGCTTTGTGTCAATATTAAGTTACTGATAAAACATTGTGGAATGAATTAAATATAAATATTTGAAAATAAAACAAAATAAAATTTAAATAAAATAAAACAAAACGATCACATTTATACATTTATGTATAAGAGTATATAGAAGAAATATGGTGCGTACTGCACATTGCTAAATGACCCGCTGGTTTTTGATCTGTCGATTCAAATTTGCTGGTGATTTTATTACGGTTTTTTGGTTCTCATCACGTTATTTGCCACCGTTCAATATGTCGTACAACTGGAAGCCCGGTAGGGTCACTCGGTCCCTCGGTCCCTCAGTCTGTTTTAAACGAAAACACTTCTCGATTTGTGGTACAAAATCACGTTCGATTGGTAACAGGGAAAAACAAATAGATTTTTGGTGCACCTAGTGACGGGGGTCATGGCGGGGTATATTTACGTATGATTTATTAAAATAATATCGACGGCAAATTTGAATCGACCAATCAGAAAACAGCGGGTCGTGTAGCAATGTACAATACTCGTATGTTAATATGACTCCGGGGTGCGTTCTATTAATGTATCTAAATTATAATATATTATATAATACTACTCTAATCTAATCTGAATTTCTGAACGCAGTCCTCTGAGGAACTCACAGAGTAAAATCCCCGTAGTAACATATGAGGGGAACCTGATCGGGGCGGTTTAATATCCCTGAGTAGTTTGATCGGATATGAATGTATGATTCATTCAAATTTTTAGGATAATATCTTTTACAAAACATTTTTGAAAATTTTTAAAAGTGATTTTTTTTTTATTAATTAAGGGATGAAAATAAAAATTTAATTTTCCTCTACATATGTGTTTCTCTCGCAAAAATCTGATTGAAAAAAAAAAAATTGCAAAACAAATTCATATTGACAGAGTTATATTAGCATAAAGTTAACACTGTAGGACACTCTGCATATTATATATAAATATATTTTTATTATTGTTATTGTTCATTTATTCGAAAAGATAATGGACCCCACTGAACAGGTTTGTGCGGGGGCATTATATTTGATAATACCGAAATTCAATACACAGGTTATTACACGTAATAGACGTTAATTATATTGGTCACCCGTTCCTATTCACGATACTGCGGAATACTATACATAAAAAAATAAAATTCGGGTGGAAAACAGTGACATCCGATCAGAGAATACATGTAAAGTATATATTTCGATTGTTTACATGACAATATAGTAGCTTTCTCGTTCTACCAAATGTTTTATTGAATAATCATGTCGGACGAGTCTCGCGAGAATGATAATATCTTCAAATACAGAGTAGGCTCTATACTCGTGTAATAATATAGTCGCATAGGCGAAACCGGACATTTCCGTTTCGAACGGGTCGGATTGTATAAACATAAAAAAAAAAATAATACTAGTGTATTAATAATAGTTCGAATGCGAAATACCGCCTGTGCCTATAATATATTATATTTACGGGGATTAACGAGGGTCGCGGCCCAGGTGGCTCAGGACATTGGTTTGCGTACGGCAATAGTTCATAGTTTTTGAACGTGCATGTGAATTACGATCGCGTATAAATTATTTAACTCGCGTTATTAAGTCGACGCACGTGTGCGGACAAACGATTATAACATTGTAACGTTCGCCCCTGTCTAGCGGGAAGAATATGGAAAACAAAAATGACGTTTGTATAATACGTAAAATATTGCACGGGTCGTGGTCGAGATAAACGGCACGGAGGAAATAAGATGGGCATTACACAGGGCGATCGTTTTATCGGCAAAAAGCGACATTATCTGTATTCGAATGTTGTGATTACATGTATTATATATTTTGAGATCAACGTTATTTCTTTACAGGCAAATAATACCTAACGTCTTTTCAAACGTGAGTTTCGAAATCTGCTAAACTGTTGTTTGAAAATCAAAACTTTACCAGCAGTGTCGGCTCGGCACACCCGGGCCCCGGGAAAATGTTGTTTTCAGGGACCCCATAAAGATGGAAAATTCAAAGTCCATTGAATCCAATGTGATATTGGGTAGAAATTCGGTTTCATTGGCTAATAATATTTCAAAAAAAAAAAAAAAAAAAAAAAAAAACAACGAATTTCGCGGTGACATATTTACTATACACATCTAGTATTAATGTATTGTATATGTATATGTTATGTTTACAAAAGTAATTTTCGACATTTAAATTTTCAGTAATTGGTTTACAAATATAATCGTTCATAATAATACTTGATTATTTTACTGCAGTCTGCAATAGTCAACTAAAGTCTAAACAATATTACATATATTATTTAATCTTTGCACAAAAAAATTGTCCGTAGTTTAAAGTTTATAGATTTAAGAGTAACTAGAGTGTGGAAAACTATCGAAAATTAATGGAAAAAAAAAAAAAATAAGATAATATATTTATGAAAAATGTAATGTTTATATTTTACAGATAAAACTAATTTATCATAATAATAAAGACGTAAATAGCCATGACCCAAAAATTATATTTATAGTACCTACTTGGGTATTCCTTGGGTACTATATAGGTACTATCTGTTATTAAAATTGAATATATATTTTGAAAAAAAATTTAATACTTGTTTAAAACATGTACTTGTTTGTTTTTTAGTTATTTATTTTTTAAATTAATAAATAAAAAATAAAAAATACAGTAATTACTTTTACACTTAAATCTAAATTTATGATCCCTGAGTCTGAACTACGATTAAAATTCTATAAACTCTACAGGTTTTTAAAATATACACATTGGTAATATTTCATATTTGCATTCACTTTCATTAGGTATTTTAATTTTCAATACTTAATCAATGCATTTTTTCTAAAATTAACTTAACTTATTAATTGAAATTAAGTTAATCAAAGTGTATGTTTTATCCTAATTTTTAATTTAATCGAAAATAAAATATTTAATTTAGCCTGATTGAGTTAAAAAATATCATTAACTTGTTCAGCCTTGGATATTATAAATATGGCTCTGTAAATTATTGCACTGTCCCGAATTTGTCTTTTGTACGTCAATTTGGTGCTAATGATTAACTGATCGATACCGGTCTATTTTATTTTAGCCTCTCGTTTTAATAATGTGACTGAACAAATTTAAAATCAAATTTATCCGAACTGTTTTATCGCTGCTGATTCACGTTTAAGAACAATGATCTTTTTTTTTTATCATAACAATTTTGTCAAAAATAGTTTTTATCTGAATATATACAACTGTGTATGGTCACATGGCCGTCTATACATTTCAACGACCTATAGGCACAGATTAAAATACGAAATGCGTACATTATGAGATCTGCGGAGCCGCGGTTTAATTAATGCGGAAAAACAGACCTAAATGCGGCTGCATGGTTATTATTTCATTTGATTTGCATGTTAATCATTTGGCGTGTTATCCGACCGACAGTTTATTCACGAACGAATAATAATAATACATTTAAAACCAACGAGTTATTCCGAAACAAAGATCAAATAAATTCATTTCTTCGTTGGTTTCAAATGTTTAAATAATGCGCGTCGAACCCGACGGCGGCGACTGTTCGACGAAATAATAATATCAAAGAATATCAAATTTAATTATTAAAATTAATGTTCAAATGGAAATTAAAATTAAAACGAGGTTTAATCTCCGCGGTAAAAAAAGGACGTTCAAAACGTGCACTATAGTATCAACGCGTGACGTACGCTACCCTACAGGCACCATGACGTCAAAATAATTTTGACTTTGAAATCGATCGATTTATAATACATGTTAATAAAAGTGATTTTAACCACTCTGAAGTGGATAGTAGAACAAAAATCATGCAAAAACAACAATTTAATGATACTTGATAGTAGATTTGATTCAGTAAATTTTATGCCATGCAATTTTGATTTATAGTTTTTTTCAAAATGTAGTATTAAGATTTAAAAATAATAAGAGCTTAATTAAACTACAACCGTTGATCATCGATTTCCGAATATTCGAATCATCATTAATACCAGGGGTGACACTAGGGGGACTCTATGGGCCGTGGCCCACCTAAGCCCATATTTTTTGTTATAAACTGCACTATGGATTATTACAGACACGTAAAAGTGTGTATGAAATGACTAAATACACACTTTAATAAATATGACTTGGCCCCTTCTCAACCAGGTCTCTGGAGCCACTCCTGGTTATAAACCGATTTTGCTATATTGCCCGTTAGTTGAACCGTATTGAAATATTTTCGATACGAATGTGACGGGTTTGTTTTCAGAACGACTCGGGCTGGTAGTCGCCGTTTTGTTTTGCGCGGGTATGGAAAAAAAATTGAAATTCGGTAAATGTGCGCAATCTGTGTTGGCGCGTTACCCGCAAAGGTCCAAAAATACGGAAAACGCGCGCGAATCGCGTTACACATATCGTTATATTCGTCCAGCATTTGCGCGATATCACGGTGTCTGGCGGCGGCGGACACCGCCACGCGCGCCGGGACGGGGTGTATGCGACTCGCGCCGCGGTCTACAATAGTGTTCTCCGGACGCGCGGTCGTCAATATTCGTGTTTGCCGACGCGCCGAGGACGGGACCGGGAGGACCGGGACGTGCGTGCGTACCCGGCGACCCGGTGCCAAAGGAAATAAAACGTATTCGGCGTGCGTTCGCGGCCCCGCGGATCGACGAGAGGACTCGTGTGCAGCGCGAATTTCCCGACGCCCGCGCGTACACGTCTATACATTATATCGCACGTATCGCATATATCACACACACGCGCGCGCACACACACGCAAACACACACACACACACACACGTACACACACACAAACACACACACACACACACACATACACGCAAACACACACACACACATATATATATATGCGTGCTGCATTTGCGGCGGCGGTGTGTGAAGACAAAGGGGTCGTAACCGCCGCCGCCGGAGCATCCGACAAACGGCCGATTGTGCGTGTAATAGAAATTGATGGGACGCTGCTTTCCGCCGCGTCGCCGCCGTCACCGCCGAGCGCGTTGTCGCCGTGTTCGCCGTCTCGTTCCTCTCGTCTACCTACCTACACATACGTGTACGCTTTCGCATAATATTATTCACAGTCCAAAAAGCTTTTCTTCTCCCCCCCCCCCAACCGCCTAAGCTATACGCAATAATAGTGTCTATAATAATAAATAAACATAAATTTCGCCGTGTACGCCGGTTGTTATCGTCGTCACCGAACCCGAGGCCATCGCGTCGTTTCGTTATTATTTTCCGACGAAATCGCGCGTATTTCAAGTACGGGTAGCATACGATTCGACGGCCACCGGGCAAAAGAGGTGAAGCGATTTTTCGAAAATGAGGTTGTCATGCGAAACTTATCACCATGTACCTGGGGGACATCGAATATTTAGTAGTGGTACACTGTTACAACGAAAGTGCGAAGAGGTATGATCAGGGCCGAACTTATTCAGACGCCTTAACGTTCTACGCGAGGGATGACTTTATATGAAGTGTGATGACGGGGAATTAGAAAAGAGGAGTGATTTCTCGCGTTATACGAGGGAACGCGGAAGGAGATAGGGGACAAAAGGTCAGGAGAGGAGTCAATGTTGTGTATCCACACAACGAAAGTTGCTGCTGTCCGAAAAACTACGGTTGAAGTGTGTACGTTTAAAAAAAATGAATAACAGAAATCATTTTATACAGATAAAGATATAAAGATCGTTTTACTTTTGGCGAATTTTATCATCTTTACCCACAACAATTACGCCAAGTGATGCTTTATTTAGATCGAACATATTTTTTAATTTAAAATACTGTGTTGTTGGTTAATTGCTTGATGCGTCCATGTAATATGTATTTGAAACACACGTAGACGATGTAGACGTTGGATTTGAATAGCAATTTGCCATATTGAGACCGTTAAAAAATTATTGGTAGGAAATTTCACGTAATAACGTGTCTCGTATTATACCCCTAAATCTTAATTTCTCCAGTGGATGTAACTGTTTTCCGCCCTCTATCAATTTCGATTCTATCTTCATATTGTTTATGGAACTTGTCCCTTAAAATAGGCATTTTTTTGAACTTCCGATACGAGACTCTCCGTGACTGTAGGTACCGTGTATAAATTTCAAATGAAATAACAATATTGTAGGTACATTGCCCGTCGCCGTGGTCGTTGCCACGCCGCACGTACGGTTGAATTAGAACGTCCATACTTATTATACCGGATTTGTTTTTTTTCCGCATCGCACGCACCGCATCGCTCGGATTCAATTAGGACACGGCGTAAGGATGGAAGTCGAAGAGCGGAGCGAACGAGAGAGTAATCGTGCCGGGGACGACGGATATTTAAGAGCAAAGCAGCATATGATAAGAATGTGTTTTTGATCCGTTCAATTCGTTATTCACCGCGGGAAAAATGAAGATGCCGGATCACGACCCCATGCCCTAAAATGAAGCGAACCAGTGAGATGTGGATAACGCGAAGACAGGAGGCGGAAGATAAATCATCAACCGTATTGCGTTTGACGAAACCGCGTAGTTACCCAGAGGGCTCTAAAAAATCATACGGCTTGTATGGCGTTCGGAGGAAAATAGTCTTAATTGTTTTTTCCGTATCCACTAACATACGATCACAATGTTTTATTGTACAATTCGTTCGATTTTTCAAATTTATCATTATATTATTGACGTAATAATTTTCGTCTATTCGCGCAATTGATTTTACATTAATATTTGCAATAACATTATTATTCGTACAACAATAATGGAGTTGTAGTCGTACGTCAGTTGCGTTGCACGCGCGACTGTGATGTCGCTGATACGTTTCGCAATATTGCTATGCTATTTTTACGAACGTCACCCGGACTGCATCGTTTTCGTGAGGATCTTAATACTCGAAATACAGTACGAGTATTTTACGTGCATACAAATCACGTGTTCGACGAGTTGGGGTACGATACACTCTGAGACTACTCGACCGATTTCGATCAGATATTGTCCAATGTATGTGATTCGGTTCCGTTTAAAAGATAGAATAGTCTTCGTCTGGATTTATGACCTAGAAGAGGATGAAAGGTTCTTAGATATTTTCAGTATGAAAATCAAATTATTTTTGTTGAACTGTGGGTTAATATAGTTACACGGATAAAATACAAAAACAATTTAAAACAAAAAATAAATAATAAAAATGCCATAACAACTTAAAATAAAAAGTCTATCCGAGACAGGATAGTCTTCTTGACCTCGATATTTTTTTTATTGCGATGACTTACGTACGTCATTACGGTCGTCTAGATTGGTTTATTGCGTTTGCATGTAATCTGAATCGGGAGGAAATAAAAACTTTACTATTACCAGGCCAGCAATCAATAAATCGTCGTGATATCACTGCACGGGCATTCAAACAAAAATTAAAATCCTTCATTAACTTAATCGTTAAACGTTCGGTTTTCGACGACACGCGTTGTTTACTGCATTCGATTGAGTAGTAAAAGCGACGTTTGCCTCGTGTCCACATTTTAATGTGGATTGAACTTAAAACCCGTCCGAGAGAAATCGATCAAATGATATCAGTCGAAATCCCGGATCCATCAATCGACCCGGAATCGCTTGACATTGTCACCAGCCGCGTGATCCGCGGACCGTGCGGCGCTTTTAACGTGACATCGCCATGCGCATCGGAGAACGGAAAACGTAAGAAACGGTTTCAAGAGAAATATGCCGATGGTACTATTGCGGATGTCGACGGTCATCCGTTGTATCGCCGAAGAAATCCAGTGAATGTCGAATTCTACAAATTTTGAAATTGAAATCGACAATCGGCGGGCGATAGTACCATACTTTCGAATACGCACGGAGCTCGTATTGACAATGCGGAGTTTCGCAGTCCCGTAAAATCCACTTAGTTAATCCGTTAATCCATTACGTTGATAAGAACGGCGGTTCGGCCGTATTCGAAGTTGGCATAGTTACAACTCGCGCAGCAACGAAATGATATTGATTTATGTTTTCGTTTTACAATACCGTTGTGCGCGGCAATATAAACAAGAACTCGGCCGAAACCGTCGCTGTCCGTTGTCGTTGCCGTTGCGCCGCGTGAACACATCTGCCGCCGCCGCCGCCGTCGACGACGATGTCCGCGAAAACGGCCGTACTGCTGTTGTGGTGGTGGTGGTTCGGCGCACGGGCAATCGAGGCCGTGACGGGTGCGACGGTGACTGGCGCGGCCCCGCGGCTCGCGTCGCCGGACCGGCCGCCGTCCGGCGAGCCGCTTTACCGCGCGTTGTCCAAGCATCGGTCGGATTCTCGGGGTCCGACCGCGGTGACGTTCCGCGGCGCGCCGATCCCGGTACGCTGCGCGAACGCCGGCCGGACGCGGTCTCCTCGGCTCCCGCGCTCCGCGGAACGTACGCGAACGCCTCGGCCGCCGTGCTGCACGACGGGACGCTCGGAAGTCGGCAAACCGTTTTTTTACATCACGGAACGCGTCGCGGCGAGCGGTCGGCCGCCCTGTACGGGGCGCCGTTCCGAACCGCCTCGGCCGTCTCGCGCCGACCGCCGTGCGGACGAGATGTCTCGGCCGCCGCGCGCGACGCAGTGTTGTACGGAAACGGCTCCATCTCCCGGCGCCGCTCGCCGCGCGGAAGAGACTTCTCGGCCGCCGTGCGTGGCGGGATGTTCGAAAATTAACAATCCGTTTTTTTTCATCGCGCTGCGTGTAACGAAAAACCGTCGGACGATCGGCACGACAAGCATGACGCGGACTTCCCGGGCACCGTGCACGGTTCCGAACAAGTGCAATTGCTGCACCTGCGCGAAAACGTGCCAGGCGCCTTGATAACTGGCCGTTTGGTTACATCTGCAGAACCGCCGCCCGCGTATAACTGTGCTAATTACGGACGCAGTAATAGGGAGTCCATCCCACGATGTTATACCGACGGAAAGCCTCAATCCCGTGGCCAACATTCTGTTTACCTATAGCTGCAACTGTGTTCAGTGTCGTACTGTTAAAACTTAAGTTTCACAATATTGATTAATCGCTGAACGATTTGTTTGCTTAAGCGTAAGAAAATTGTATAATAATAATTGTAACACGATTTATTCGTCAATATAATATAAAATATAGCGCCTGTATAAATTTAATATAACAAAATACGACAACTTATAGTAATGGAGTAATTTATTATCAAACGACAATCAAGTCGAAACAATAATGATACAAGGACATACATTTGAAAAAGTTAAAAAAAAAAAAGGTATGTAACATACCTAGGTGCCACTTAAACGGGAAAAATGACTCGAATTGAGTAACCGAGTCATCAAAGCATAAAAATTATCATTTTCTTTAATCAACTACCTCAAATCTAAATTATTTTCTAGAAGAACCAAAGGGAATCTATACACGGCAATAATAAGATCAACCTTAATATATGGATGTGAAATATGGACTTTAACAAGCCGAATGGAGGAAAAACTGATGACGTTTGGGAATAATAATGTTGAGTATGTGGTCCAGCATAATATGACAACGATTCGGGTTGTTGAACAAACAGATCCGTGAATTGAGTATAAGTAGTACCTGCAGAGGATAATAAATTTTGTGAAAGCATAAATAAACAAATGGTTCGGGGAATATGTTGAGGCGGTCAAGCTCAGAGAACCTATACGCCAGCGGTAGACTGGAAGCCAACGGGAAATAGAAAAAGAAGACGTCCAAAAAACCGATGGTTGGATCGAATAAGATAGGACTTGGAGAAACTAGAAATAACAAACTGGGGAAAAAAAGCAAACAATCGTGAAGAATGGAAGGAGGCGACTGTGGTGGCAAGGTTAGGTTGATGTTAGGAAGAAGAAGAAAAAATGAAAATTTAAGTGAATGAAGAAAAATCAAACTATTAAATTTAGAATAGAACATAATTATACTGACTCACTTTTAGAAAGCTCAAAGCTTGTGCTACGAAGTATTCTAAGTGTTTCCTGGGATATTTTCCTAGATAAAGAAAATACAATACTTACTATTATTACAATTAAAACAAAAGCTAATCAATTCATAACAAAGAAATATTTTTTTAAATTAAATGTTTTTTATACACAAAGAATAAATAATTTTAAAATTAAAGATATATTCAAATTTAATTTACGACATAGCAAAATACATCTATTATTTGCGATTGAATCGTTACAATCTAAAAAAATAAAAAGAACTGATACTACTGATGGGTACGCTACTTTGTAAGTAGAAAGTTGAAAATTTAAGATACACAAGGTTTTAATTTATATCTGTAAGCAACGATAAACTATTACTAACGAAACAAAATTCTGAAAGAAATTCGTTAATACATCGTTCGAAAGGACGTAATATTTATGACATTAATCAAAATTTGATTTTCTACCATTAAACAAATACTAAATTACGCTATTTTTTTTTTTTTTTGACCACTAAATACAATTTATAATAAAAAAATACTCACAAATATAAAATGCTTATAAATATCTCAAAAACTGCCAAAATATTTTGAAAATGTTACCTCCTCTAAAAAAGCCACAAATAAGTTTTTGGTCGAAATCTCAAGTCTCTACGAATATCTTTAACTAAATTAAAATAATAAAACAAAATTGAAAATTATGAAACAATTAATTTCGTACATTTTCCAGTTTTTCTACGACTTTTCCTAATTATTATTAAAACCACATGGAAAATAAAAAAGTAACATTTTTAGTTACCAACAAGTTTAAAAATTCATTAAAAAAGGTCTCTTGTCATTTTTCTATTGGAACAATATTTCTGGTAGAGAACATAAAGTTCTAAAAATTTAAAATAACGAAATATTTTCCCCGTAAATTTGTTCGTTTTCATTTTTCAGTTTTACCCGATTATTATGAAAACTATTTGAAAAATAAAAAAACCTACTTTTTCGTAAGCAACTAGATTCGAAATGTAACAAAAAAGTTGCTACGTTTAATACATCGGAGCAAGATTTCTTGCCAAAAAAAGTTTCTCATAGAACCACATCACAGTAAAACTGATAGATCCTTCGAAACCAAACCGTTCCAAACCTAAAAAAAAAAAAAAACCACACATGTCACTAAAATCAATGGATTTCCCCTATGCGCCAAAAAAAAAAATTGACTTCCACAATTATGGTTTTCCAAAATGTAAATAAATGGTACCTAACTGATGATGGCCTGGAAGAAATGTATTGCGATTTAAGTGTGATTTTTGACGAAAGCGTGGAACGTACTGTGGAACGCTACATGCCTAATGTATCCTACATGGAGCTAAAATAATACAAGGAAGATAAGTATAAAACATCCGTGATTTAAGATATCAAAAAGCTTTGTGGGTTACCAATGTTACCATAGTGAAACGGAAGTCATATGATAATAGAAAATCATATTGCATCAATGGTTTCATATCAATTGTATATTTTTATCGTTTTTTGGTTTACGCGTTTTACACTCGGCTGTTACTCAATACGTTTCTCGGCAGTTAAAATGGCGAAGGCGTATCGAATAACAATTACTGCACGGCATATGGGATCGATTAGAACGGATGTAAGTTTCGAAGAGCGCGGATCTCGGATCTTGCAAAGGAGAACTTCAGCTGTAAATGGATATGTAAGTGAAGTGAGTCAGTCCGAAAAGTTCCTGCTATTAAATGAAAACTGTACAGAGGAACCGTTTGTTTTTACATTAGCAAACATCTCAAGAAATACTAATCTGATTTTAATGAACCTTTTTTTGTTCGATTTCTTAACGTCACCAAACGAACCCACGCCGGGAAAACGAGAGCCGATGAATAACAACGCACTGGCTCCCGGGGGGAAAAGGTCAAGTTTTCCATTTAGACGCTCACCGTTGTACGCAGTTTAAAACGCTATGAATATGATTGGGAAAACGTTTCGGGGCGTAAATGTTTCCCTACTTTCCGTCCCTCGGTATAACCGCGGGTCAGCAATAATTATTTCGGCACGATACGATGCAACAAACGCGTGGACGTAACGGGCATATTGTTAGCGCCGTGCGCACTGCTTATACTTTAAATCGAAAAAAAAAAAAAAAAAGAAAATCGTTCAATCGTAAATATTCGTACGAATCGTTTTGTAAAATATACGTTTGTTTATTAAATACTTGATTGAAGTCGTAGCGGTTTTCGTCGTCTTTTTGCCGGTTTCGCCGCGTCGTCCGCCGATAAACGTACCGACAATTATTTCCCACCGAGGGCCGTCTATTTTTGATTGATCGCCGTGTCATCGGAATATCACACAACCCGCATGCACGTCCGTGTAACACAATCCGAAATTGCTCGCGTGCGACCGTTTTTTGTGCGCGGTTCAGTCACCGGACGGTCGTGCAGGGGTCACGTATTAAGCCGGCGTTCGTGTGCCTACCGACCACTCGATTCGCCTCACGCGAGTGGCCGACGTGGTTTTCAACAATACAATTAGTAATACAATTGGGGGGGGGGAGGGGAGGTTTATTTTTCGACGTCGGACATTCGTTGTCGTCTCGTCTATACGCTGCCGTTCGCTTTATCCCCGCCGTACACCGTTCATAATAAATTAATAACAACGTTCGTGATTCGATTAAATTGTGTACATTTAAAAACGCACTGTGCCGTTAAAAACTATCAAAGAAAATGTTAAAAGGGCGAAATCCGTATTTTTTTTATTTTTTTTTTTTTCCACAAAATGTATAATCGGCGTTCTAATGACTTTTGAAAAATGTACCACTGCTTACGTCCTTTCAATGTCCTCGTCACACCACTGGTAAAAATAGTGACAACAATAATGACGACAATGATAATAATAATAATAATAATAATAATAATACCCGCGCCGGTCAGCGCGGGTTCTTTTTTCAAATTCCGATTCACACGCGGCGCGAACAAATATTGCGTGCGGGCGGAGTTGTCGAGCTGCTCGCTATTCGGTCCGCCGTTCTCAAGCGAACGTTCGCTTCCGTTTTTGCCCGGAACAAGGCGGGGGACGGTTGGGCGCGCGATACAACAAAAGTGACGTACACGTATACGGAATCGGCTCTCGCTGCACGTACGGGACGAGTTTCGATTTTCAATTTCGGCGGGGTTTTTTTTTTTTATTCTTTTCGTAACCGTCCCGGAAACCCTGCGCTCGATTGAAATACTGGACAACGGCAATGACTACAATATTACCAATACTTAAACAACAATATACAGTAGGATGTATCCGAAAGCTCATAATACCCCTGCTGCACATGCCGAATTGGTTCCCGTTTGAAAATGGCACTTTATGAAGACGAACCGATTCCGTTCCCGTTTAATACCCGCGTGTATACGACAAACACAATAAATACAGTACACGACGTAGCACATTATTACAATTTTATTTAACTTTAATCGCGCCGCGGCGGGTATTTTACAGTTATCGAAGTAGAAAAAAAAAAAATAATGTTCTGTCGGCGTACTACTAAACGTACCGTGTAAGGAATACAGAAACGTTTCTAGCATACAATTCAAGTTATCATAAGTCGGCAGCCCGAAGCCTGTAAGAACGGGAAGGGAAATGTGCAGTGTATTCGATTGTCTTATCACTGCGAACTGCAGTGGGAACCGATTCGACCGGTAGCGGATACATCAAACATTTCGTGAATTCTCCTAGTAATCCGTTGGTACGAACCGGTGTACCGTGTCGATTCCATTATTTATCATACTGGTACGCTAAAACGGATCGGTACAACACACACAGGTACGTAGAAAGGAGATCGGTTAAGATGTTGATACAGATTCGTTCGTAACGGTGTGTGATACCGATTCGCACATTATGGTACCGGTTTTACAAGAAATTCGTTGACTCGTAGTTGGTACAAAATATCATTACTCCCTCTGTAGTCCATAGTTATTTGTTATCACACAGTACGTTTTTCTATGTTATCACAGTTTTCTCTGAATAATTTACATTATTGAATTTTTTTCTGAATTATTAATCTAGTAATACTAGAATGCTGAATGATAAAGTTTAATAACAGTAAAATTTGGATTACTATTATAATCCGCGTGACCGCTGAAGTGAAAATAAAGTCGGTATCTTTGCATTTAATTTTATACCAATTATTAATTATATATAAAATACATACTTTCAAAAATATGATCGTCTATATTGGACCAATTTATGTTTGATGCCATTATCGTTTTAATTATTTATTTATTAAATAATAATAATTTAAAAAATGTGAACGTAAAAAACAAAGAAAAAAAGATAATAACAAGTAAAACCTGACAGATTCGGTCGGTTAGTGGTGGTGGTGCGGAGCCGCCAAAGAAAAAATGATAAGGTTGGACGAATCTCAAAAAAAAACCAGACAAAAAGATAATAGAAAACGAATCCGGTATAACGAACCATACCGTCGACATGGTCAGAAATAATAGGATCAGTGTCAATTTTTCGCACGCCGGTATGTCCGAAAAAATTTCTCCGGTTTGCATTGGTTTGTTTTAAACACGCCAGTTTGTACCAACGAATTTCTAGCTCCCTTCGTCCGAGAACGGCGTCTGTTGGTGTTCGTCGCTCATCAATGTTTTCATTTATGCGACCGTTGGCCGGCCAGTTTTTCGCATAACTATCCAATAATAGTTGTATAGACCGTAATAACCCGTGTTATTCGTGTATACCGCGCTGCTGAGCTAAATTTACGGCGGTGCAGTTTTATCAAGAATTTGAATTGGTACCGAGTGTTTGAAACTGATTAATTGTACTCGTACTATTTGTCGTCTCGTATTTACATTCTTGTCAATAAGTTGCATCTGCACAATTCCAAAGGGCGACGTTCGTACTGATTATCTTTTGCTGTTAATACAACTTCTATCGAACCATGAGTTCCACAAAGGCAAATATATCGACTTCATCTCAACGTCCCAACACCCGTCTTAACGCATCAAACAATGATCTTATGACAGCTCTTAGCGCTTTTCGTGATGAATTCTCGACGTCTAACAAAGTCCTCTCGGCTACTTTAATAGCTGATTCCGATGAGTTTAGGAATTACTTCAAATAGTTATCTGTATTAGTCGTCGACCTCAAGATGGAAAATGATAAGTTGCGTTTTAATGTGGATCATCTAAATAGTAAAGTGGCAACCCTCGAATCGTCAGTACTGGCCGTACAATGCTCTTTTTTCATTGCTCAATTCATGCAGGTGACTTTTGTGTGTGTCTTTTGAACTAATGAATCTAACTCGTAAAAAATATCAACTACATGCCATATTCAAATCCACATTTGACCCTCTTGATTATAAGGCTTTTTCCTTAACTCGTGCTATATGTAAGTTTATATTCAAACAATGTTTTAAAGCTTTTTTGCAACGACCAGAAAATTATTTTATTAAAGAACCTGCATAATTTCGGGATTTCATTCGTAAAAATCGTTCTCCTAATATTATTCCCAAATCCTTGTCCTTAAATGGCGTATACAGTTCCTCTGAGCAAGAGTCTGTCAATTTATTTTCTTCGCACTTCAGTTCTGTTTACTCAAAATCTTCAATCGATATTGACCCCTTTAGCTTAGACATCCCTTGTTTTGATCTATCAAGTAATTGTAACTTCACCCAACGTGATGTGTTCGATAAACTCACCTCCCTTCGTAATGTTTTGGCAATTGGCCCTGAAGGTATATCAGGTAACTTTTTATTTAACCTCCGGCATGTTATTTCCTTTCCACTTTGGGTTCTGTTTCGTCTATTTTTGGACCATGGAGTATTCCTTAATATCTGGAAGATCAGTTCACTTACACCTTTTTCAAAATCCAGTAATCCCACCAGGGTAGAAAATTATAGGCCTATTGCAATACTTAACCACATTTCCAAAATTGAGGCTCTTGTCTTAGGTTGCTAAGTTAGTAACTTGAAGGCGTCTAAAAGAAGTTTCTAAATTATGCCAGTTATGCTTTTAATATACCCTGCCCACCTCAAGATTACTCTCCTGTCCAAACCAAACTCACATTATCTTCTTTAGCAAACCGTCGTTACTATTAGAATATGTCCTTCCTAACAAAACTTATCTCTTCCACAATTGATTCTCCCTCTTTTCTTTCATTTGTTAATTTTAAAGTTCTTACACGATCTACTCGCCATAAAATTCCTTTCCACGTTGCTCTCTGCAAAACCAATTACATGCTGAATCAACTGATCAATCGGCTAATGCAACTGGAAAATGAGGACCCCTCTTTCCTTAATATACAATTATCTTTTTCATTCTTATTTGTACTATATTAAATATTATGTTATGTACCCTATAAATTGAACACTAGCCCATTTATATGTGTAAAATAAAATAAAATTTAAACGGGAACCGGGTGTTCGGCTACATACGAACTAAGTCCAAATAAAACCTTTTAGAACGAATTAAATCCCTGGTTGTTTTAAGGTATAGGTATATACTAATTGAGTCCATGTTTTAATACTGAGTCTCGTCAAACCTAAAAAAACCCATCAAAATTACATTTTTTATAACGATAAAAATGTATTATAATAATTATATAAATAAATAATTTAAATGTTACACGTTTATAATCGAAATGAATATAGGTGATAAAATTATGTTTTTCATATTGGTAAAAATGTATATGATAAACATTTAAATGTGTTATTTTCTTTGATTGCAAAAGCTGAATTTGTTCTCCGGTTTATTTTTCTTTATTTTTCATATCATTTATTGTATTAATAATTTGAGTATTTCTAATTTTGATGTATGTTTCGCATTGTGCATTTTAACATGTAAACGATATCACGTAAATTATAGTTGATTTTATGTTTTATTTAAAGTAATCCTCGTACTCAATTAGTATATTTCTCTTTTATACCCGGGACTCAATTCGTAAATTGTTTTTTCCTCGTTCATGTATTGGGACTCAATTAGTATACAGCGGGGTATTCGGCTCACCTTCGTAAAATACATTTTTTTCCAACGGGAACCGATTCGATCACGCGGGAACCGATTCGCATACACCATGCATTTAGTACGGGCTGAAACATTCGGTGTACTCTGTATAGTATTTCGTTCGTTCCCGATAAATTAAAATGATCTAGATTACGAACGTTGAAATTAAATACGAATAATACCCACCTATACCTGTATACCGTTTGCCGCGTTTCTCGCTTCATTAAATTAGGAAGTAGGTAACCGGCTATTATAATATTATACCTATACACTTTGAATTATGCAACGGACGGACGGCGGAAACCGCGGTCCGCTCGCGTCCCTCCCCCGCGGTTCAAGAGCTCGCCAATATTATTATTACTCGTACATTACAATATAATGTATTCACGTCCGGAATATACGATTCAAATAATTGAACATTATCGGAGGTCCGGTTATGAAATAGCGGAAAGTTTTTTTTTTTATATTCGAATAACACGTACAATAATAATGTCGTAAAAACATGAAAAAATAAATAAATAAAAACCGTTTCGTCAATGTTAATACGAGTGCACTATCGGTAGCGGTTTTTTTTTTTTCATTTTTTTTTTTTTTTATAGAATATCAGCGATACTCGCTCGAATACGTTGTAATTTTAATTTATTACCATTATCGACATTTCCAGTTGTTAAACTCCAAGGTACTTACTCATATTATGCTGTGTATTATCAATATAGAGGTACTCATTATAATATCGAACACAGCGGCGGCGGCGTAAACGTTTCAGTGTATGGTGAAATTTATATTATTATTCGTGTTGCGTTAATAACATTGTTACGCCGAGTTATTCATTAGGCGGTGCCTATTGCCTGTATAAGGAAAACGATCCACTTTCCGAAATTCATTTCGTTTGGTTTTGTCTGTTTGTTATTTATATAGTCGGTCTATAGCTTTATACAAAGAAGTATAGAATGTATAGAAACCTATAATAGCTGTTTCGATATCAAACCGAAGAGAGTTTCTACAAAATAATATACCAATCTCGAAAAGACGAAACTAATATTTATCTCGAAATTACATTTTCTTAGGAAAATGCACACGTATATTATACATTTTTAAGTACACATAATATATTATATAGTTTTAGAACTCGGTTCGTGGTCGCGCTCACGTCGTGCCACGTCTACTGTTAGTAGATTATAATGCACATTATATTTAAACGAGGTATGTAGTATCCTTTGTTAATATCCGGTTCAATAATATAATATTGACCGTTCGCAGTAATGTATTGCTAAAAAAAAAAAAAAAAAAAAAAAAAAATGGTGGCTATACGCCTGTGGCGGATATCTCGAGGAAGGAAGGGAGAGATTACCCCTCTTGCATTACGATTTTGCTGTCCGATATACATAAATTAATTAATACCCTCGACAGTGCCTCTAAGTATGTAAGTCTCGGGAGGCCTTTCACATAACACTGTGTATAATCAATAATTTCCCTTTATAAAAATACTGAATAATAATAAAAAAAAAAAAAATACGACCTAGGATAATGGAAACGGATGTAGCCACTGTTATAGGTAATTAATACCAGGTAATAATACCTGTAAGCAACGATATAAACCATTGCTTACGAAAAAACGATTCTGAGTGGAGTTCAATTGATAGTGATACTCTGTCAACAATATATATGCTATATTATAATAAAATAATTAAATAAGCTCTATATATTTTCTTTAATAGTATTTGTTTAATGTTATACCGATTGCCCATGTTTTCCTACGTTTTTCACGGTTTTCCCATGTTTTTTCCCAGTTTTTCATATTTACTGAGAAAACTCCGGAAAAAAACGAAAAACGATTTCTTTAAAGTACCTCCACTTTTTCCTTTTAGAAAAATTGCTATAATTGTAAGTTGAAATAAAATTGCTGGTTATAAAAGTTGTCTATGGAAAAAAAAAAAACACCTTTGTAAAACTATAAGCTTCTTCGTCCCACTCAGAATCTAAAAAAAACAGATAAAGTCGTAAGAACCATAATCACACTAGTAAGCAAAAAAGAAAAAATCCTATTTACATTATTTCTACTCTCGAATTAAAAAAAAATTTGTTTCGCTTATTGGTTTGCAAAACTTGTGCCCCTTTGGAGATTTGTTCACCATTATATATTATTACCTACAACTTAATACTTAAGAAAAAATTATACCACATTATCTCTATGGATATGCAATTTGCTTCCCCTCATAACTGGGATGTATCCACTATTGGTATACGTCTTTTTAGCGTATAGATAGGTCATTTGATTTTAATGTGTATTTATTTTTATATATTTTTTTTTCGAATGTGTATTCATTCATCTCAAATGTAAAATATTTCACAAAAGCCAAATAATTTGATAGTTGTTTCATTTTATTTTTTTTCAATAAAATTAATTATTTTATTTTATTACCATCTTTATAGTCCTATGTGCGTGTCAAAATGATACGCATATAAATATTTTCTTCGTTATCTATTACGACACGTAATTCGATAAACTGCTTTGCGAGGCGCAAATTTCGATTAAATACCATGGGTACATTTTAAAAATAATACAAATTTGGTTTTCTGCGTCGTCGCGTATAGGTATACGCATTGTAGTGCCAAAAACTGTGAAAATTATGTGACACGTGATATTGGAGTGAAATTTGGCACCCAACTGTACTGTACGGCGGTGTTATCGTCAATTGATACACTAAATATAGTTAACCCCAAGAATTCCAAACTGTTATACAAACTATAAAAAACTTTGTACTACGTTTTTTTAGGTGACGTTAAATTTTATTGCTGAAATACCTAACGTTTTTTGAAATTTTTTTTAGTTTATTTAACGTTGAATTTACTTAAATTTAACGAATAATTTTTTTTTTTTTTTATGAAACGTGAATTCGTTATACATTTTAATGCAATATAATTATGATTTGACTCATTTAGACATTTTTTAAGCGGTAAAACATTGGCATAACGCAGTAACGCAGTTCGTATGTTCTAGGGTGGTATTAACAATTTGTTATGTAAACGTCATGTTGGGAGCCCCTTCTCCTGTACTGAATTATGTTTTAGATTCTGAGTGTAGCAAAGAAGGTATTAGTTTTACTAACGTTTGTTTTTTTTTTTTTTTGTCAGAGAATAAAAAACTTTTTTGGTTAGCAAAATGGAACCGATTTTTTCATGCCCACGCTTACTTTAAAAGATACGGATTTTTTGCTTGATGGTACTTTATTTGGCTAATTTTTTGAAATAAACTCCCAATACTTGGTCCTTTGTTTTGTTTTTTCTCGGAAAATACTTTTTCTGTAAACACTAAACAATTACTCACATCGTAAGCCTTAAAAGATTAAAAAATGCAGATTTTTCATCCGGTGGTACATGATTCGTATACCATTGCAACTAGGTTTATTAAGATGGGTTATATAACATTATTAAAAAAGACTGAAAGGATCTGTCCCCCTTATCTCGTTCCCTATTGCTATGCTACTGACATAACAACCGTAACGTATTTACGTTACGTGAAATGTTGTTATTTTAGATTCGGAGATTTTCATTTTGATTCATAGAAATCAATATTTATTTGCTTTGGGAGAACACCTCGAAAATCTGATACAACGTTCATCAGTTGTGCGCTTATAGCGTTCGTCGTTTCCGACTATATACAGTGTATCCCACGAAAATATACCCATTAAAATACCTCCTGAGATAATAAAGCTAAACAAATACTGTTTTTTTTTTTTTTTATATTACTCGCAGGGATGAAAATTATATTTATTATAAATTTATATTTCGATTCATTTTATGTTTAGGTAAAAACCTCAAAAAAAAAAAATAATAATTTTTTGTTTTTTTTTACTATTAAAAAATTTGAAGATGGCCATTTTTAGAGTTTAATCTTCTAGAAATGATGACTATTAATTTTTTATTTTCATTAAACTCGCGATTTTTAATAATTTTTTAAAGTCCAGAGAAAAAAATGTACAGTCAATTAGTCATAACAATAATCAATTAGCGAATGCGACTATAGCCAGCTGCATAACTATCGGTACTTTTATCTTAGCTTTAAAATTTGAAAATAAAAAATTGAAATATACAAATTTTCAGAAGAATAAATTTAAAAAAAAAAAAAAAAATTTTATTTTCAAAATTGTCGAAAATAATAAAACAAAAAACATTTTTTTAAAGCTTTTTACCAAAACATACAAAACTTATTGAAATATAATTATTTGTATTCCTCATCCCTGGGATTAATATGTATATATATATATACATAAAAAAAAAATAATAATAATAGAAACAGAAAACAGGTTATCTTTATTATTTCCGGAGATAATACAACGGCTATATATTCGTGGAACACTCTGTATGGTGTATGCGAATATAAGTATTATAAGTAATATAAGTAGTATTCAACTGTTCAATACATAACATACATTATCCTAAAACCCTTCAGTTGTTGTAGTTTTTTACTAGGTGGTAGGTTAGTAGATGTTTACTGGTTACCCATGGAAGTACGATAAAATGTCTCAAACGACAATTATTGTTATATTATTATATAGTATATTTACTGTATAGTAGCCAGTAACCACTATAATATCTTTAGGGCTTTAATATAATAAATATTTGTATTGAACAATTTCTTTTACTAGCTCTATGCGTACATGCGCAATACATTATCAGTTAAAAACACGAACAATTATAAACTATTTCACGGTTACAAATTAATGAAATTAAAGGTTCCCTTTAAATTTTAGCAAAACACGGTCCACCAATAGGTTTGCAGGATTTGGACTAAATTGCTGTGTAAACGTTTTTAACTTCCCACTTATATAACACGTAATGATAAGCTTACAGTAATAAATTGTACTCATGAGCAGCGTCATCGGATTAAATGTTAGGTATTATCTACTTTTAGACGATTCGAACTAAAAATTCCTATGGGTTTTAAACATTTTCCGTATTAGTATTCTGTAAAATGTATTATATTAAATTCGTTTACATTTAAATTGCTAATAAATAACAAGTACCGAATTAATAACAATAATTTAACGAAAATTAATAATCGTAGTGTTGCCCTGTATAAAAATCTGTTTTTTAGACGATAACAATCATGATAAAAAAAAAAGACGGACATACTTTGTATGACGGGTGAACCACTGTTGTGGGTAAGAAATTGGGAAGGTAGAGGGGAAATTTAATGTATATATTTACGCAAAGATTAATCACGATTAGGAGCGTTTCTTTTAAGTTTTTATTATACACGCATGTAAATTTTCCCGTTTTTCACAATTATTGCGAAAACCGCTCGAAAAAAAATCAAAAAAATGACCTTTTTCAAAGTACTAACTAGATAAAATTTCCTTTCAGAAAAAGTGCTACATTTGATACGTTGGTGCAAGATTTTTGGTGGAAAAAAAATATTCAATAAACATCATTTAAAAACCGATATATTCCTCGCTACGTTCGGAATCTAAAACCGGAGAATAACTTTGCCGACAAGTTAATGAAAACAATTAACTCGATGAGCTTAGAGTTGAGTAAATGAAAAAAAAAACTTTCAACGAAAAGTGAATCGCGAAATAATTAGACCAGTCGAGCGAAAAAAAAAAAAAAATAAATAAAAATGTTTATTTAAAAGTAAAAAAATAACGCGTTCGAGAATCCGTGCGTCTACAGGCACCTAACATTTTATAATAATTCTCCGTTTTATTGTCCATTCGTTTGTCAATTTTATTGTCAAATTGTCCATTCACCGAGACTGGACAGAAGTTAATGATTTTTTTTCAACTCGGCGGAGTTAAGTTAAATTTAAATTTAAACAAAGTTGAAAAATTTAAACAAAATCGAAAGTGAATTGAAAATAATCTATCAATTCAACTAAGTTTGAAGTTGACCAAAAGTCAAAATTAACTTTTTAACTCGAGTTAAATGAAAAATAAAAAAAAATGTACACATTATCGTCATTATATGT
Source organism: Cinara cedri (assembly GCA_902439185.1). Lineage (NCBI taxonomy): Eukaryota > Metazoa > Arthropoda > Insecta > Hemiptera > Aphididae > Cinara > Cinara cedri. The sequence continues at coordinate 2,952,283 of CABPRJ010000477.1, read as the reverse complement.
ACTATATAATGGCTTGATAATCTACCTACAGCCCCCAGTCGGCGACAACAGCAAACAGATAACGGGCATTCATAACAGTTTGTATTTTAAAATGTTCATAATATATTTATTCATACGAGCGTATAAATTGAAATCAACGCAATTCGTTTAAATTTAAATCTAACTCTGGCTAATTAAAAGTCAATTATTTTGTATGCCTCGAGTTCTAACAGTGAAGTTGGAAGTTCAAAAACGATTGCTTTATCAAGTAAAAACGGATAAATTAACACTCGACTGTAACTTATCGACTCGTTAATGTCCAGCCTTGCTATTTATCTTATCGCGTTGTTAAAAAAAAAAAAAAAAAAAATTAAAAAACAACTATAATATTTACTGTATAGCGACGTACGACCGGAACGTGACTTTGAGTTTAACGACCTGGGTGTTTTGCGCGGTAAGACGCGCGCGCCGTACTTCGTTTCCGTGCCGCGGGTCTGTCCGTCCGCCGCGCGAATCGTTCGGCTCGGCCCCGCGCCGGGCCGGCAAAAGCACCGCGCCGGTACTCTTGTCGTTTGGCGACTATTGTACGGGCCGGTGGTTCTCAATATTTTTTTCCGGACCGCGACTCGCATGTCGGTTGCACTTTTCAAAAAGTAACTCGTAGAAAACGGCCGGGAAAATCGAAAATCGCGTAATCATTAAAGCCCGGTAAGATTCGCTTTCGGGGCGAGTGCCGCGGTTGGAAAAAAACCGAGCGAAATCGCCGGCAGAAAAGCTGTGCCGCGGACAAGAACGAAAAAAAAAAAAATTAACGCCGCGTTTGTAAAACCGACGCCGCTCCGCTCGGAATCCGAAAAACGGCCGATTTCCGGGGCAACCGCCGCGTGATAATAATCCGAAACAACGTCCGCGACCCGCCGAAAACCGTCCCGGGGCCGGCCCGGGCAGCCGCTGTTCGAGAAACGCCGGTGCAGACGGTGTTCGCGCTATCGTTTTTACAATTGTTATATTTCCGTTTCACGTGTCGGATCGTTAATATCTACGGTGTTTTTTTTTTCTTCAACCCGGAATAAATTGAAATTACACGCCGACCGGACCGACAACGGTTAATTTCATTCGTCAAAAGTCCGAACTTCGCGCGTTACGCGAACGATACGCCAATGACCGGAGAACAACAGCCGCCGCGGGGTCTTTCCAGCGAGTTGTTGCGATACGCCGGCGAACGATGACATTTGTGTCCGGTTATTCGCGTCGCGGCGTGTCGCGCACCCGCGCCTCTCGCGGTCCAACACTCCGACGCGCGGACGGCGCGCGCACTCGTATCGTCCGCAACCAGTGCGCGAGATTACTCTGCGGCGTGAACCGTGAGCGGACCGTCACGGACGTCCTCCGGAGTTTTCGCCGGCGGCGGTTCAGTTCGCGTCTTCGGCCGACGCGTACGAAATGGTCTACGGAAAAGACCGGTCCCCGAAGGATATTTTACTGCCGAGTTGCCGGAGTATCGGAATTTCAGAGCTAACGTTGCCGAACGTTGAAATCGCATTGAGAACGTATTCGGTTTTGACGGCGTCAAATTGCACCCGGGGCGCGGTCGTTTTTCGCAATGGAGGTTCCGGACACCGGGCTTCGAACCACGATGGGACAAGACCGTCCGCAATACTAATTCCCTACTGAGCATTGAAACCGATTTACATAGGTAACCGAAGTTCGGCGAACTCATCGGCGGTTTTTCCGGGCGCGAAAAGCTCGGCGGGTAACACTGAAGTTTAATTTCAGATAATTCTCGTTTCCGATTACGCTCGCGTGGTGTACGTTCGTCAATAAATTATTTATCGGGAAAACTCGACTGGAAAAAAAAAAAAAACGTTCGTTTTATTTGGAAAATGATTCGGGGCCGGGGGGCCTCCGCTACATTTTGTCGCCCCGAGGCCCCCTACAGACCCTCCAGACCCGGCACCGCGCGGCGGCAACGCTATTAATATCAACGCGACATTATTGCCGCGCCGTTATAATTAACGGGAACAATTGCCGCGGCGGCGTTCCGCACGCAATATACCGACGCGCGCGCGCGTGTAAACGGCGACAATATATTGTAACGCGCGGACCGCGCGTCCGAATCGGTGCGACGCCCGGTTCGCCGGGAGCCCCCTCCCCCTCCTCCGCTCGTAACGGTTAAAGTCTGAACGATCGTAAAACCTATCGGCTATCGTTACCGTTATAAACAAATATGCCGCCCGCTCCCCTCTCCCCGTTACTATTGTCGTTATTGTTATTATTGTTATTATCACGCGCGTTGAGGAGCGCGTCGTAATTTATCGCCGTCCGTCGCGCGACGCGTTCGCGGGGCCGTCCCGTTTTATTGTTCCGCGCGCGCGCGCGCGCGTTGTTATAACGCCGCGTCCCTACCTTCCCCTCACCGCCCGAGAATATTATCGTAATTACTTCGGTGCGTGCGAAACCCGGTGGCGCCGGACTCCCGAAAACGTCGTCGGCCGAAATAACGTTCCGAGTGGCACCGCCGACGCACACCAACACCACCACCCCCACCTCCCGCCGTAGCCGTAAACACGGCCGGTCCGGAACCGTTACGGTTAGCGTGTAACGAAGTTTCCGTAACGAAGTGTAACGTTCATTTTTTCGACCGAACTTCGCCCCGATACGAAGCGGCACCGTGCTCAATTTTCTACGAAAAGTCGCGGCCGACCTTAACGTCGGGTTCGGCGCCGCTGAATTTCGGAACCCGGTGTCACGTTATTGCGTTCCGTGACTTTGCGCGGTTTCGAATTCCGAAGACTGACGCAATGCCGGTCCGCCTGCCACCCGGTACCCGTAAATCGTCCCGTCGCCATCGGGACGACGTGATTTTTACGTACCCGATGGTTTGCATCGCGTTCCGCATCCCATTCGTTTTACCGCGAAACGGCATTTTTAGGCGACCGTCTCCTTGGCGATCGCGGGCGTTAAAACCGCCACCGTGCGGATAACAAGTTTTTTCATTATTGTTTTTTTTTCTTTTCTAGAACTCGTCAGAGGTATAAAAACCACAACGTTCTTCCGTTACACTCGATCCGTTTTACGCGTTTAAAAATTAAATCGAACAATTTACCAGTCATCTAAACAATAACACAAACACTATTGGGTTTGTATAGTGTACGGTATAGCAGTTCGACGCGTATTTGTCGGTTTTATCCGCACAGTTTAACTTTACCGTTTGTGGCGCCGTGACATTTCCGTACGGCCTATAACGATACGCGACATAATGTCCAGTTGGATTTCTTAATTTTTTTATAACTCGTTGCCGGTGAAATAAAATGCGACTGTGCCGCGTAGACGATGTTTTCGTCTGTGGATATTAATGCGTTTTGGGGATTTCACCAATTAGCGCGTGATGCACATAACCGCGCCCGCGTGCTCATATGGCCGGATCACAGAGGACGGAGTTAACACGATGTCAATGTAGAGAAGATTACCGACTTTTATAGAAGTTTACCATGCCCCGAGGGGATGTGGGGTGCAAAGTCGCACACGGGTCAGGTCGAAAGTCAATCATTGCAAGGGACGCTACATTTTTTTTTTTTTTTTAATGTTTCACAGTCCCCCTTCATTTACTTTTTCCCGTTCGAGCACTGCCTGTGTCAATAAGGACGTCGGCGCGTCTAGCTCTGTACCATCAAGACAGTTTTTTGGGATAATGTAAACTAATTGTACTAAATATGTGACGTGCACGTATACATAAACGACAAGGAAATGTCTGTCATTGCATTACAAATTATGCAACTATACGTATTACGCGAGATTCGCGAACGAAAATTTCAAACAATCCCCCCCCCCCGGTTGCGTCACTGATTATGAGCCACTTCAATCATTTTCCCGGTTTTAAATAAAAAGAAAAACGCTTACAAGGTGTTCATTTAACGAGACAGCAATTATTATTATTATTATCTACCCCGAAGAAAGGAAATTTCTTTTTTGTTTCTTCGATTCGCAGTTTAATATAAAGAGCGAAAAAAAAACTGTCGAGACCCGTTATTTTTTATCCGCTTGGTATTAAAAATTCCGTTTCCTCGAAAGACAAACTCGTGATTTTAATTTTAAATTCCCGTATAATAGAAATTGTTTGTCTTAAATTGTTAATGTGCCTACATATTATACATGTTATTTAAATTGCCGATATATTTCACGACCTGAAAATTCTGACGGTAACGTACTTAGAATCGAATTTTTTTTTTTTTTGGGGGGGGAGGGGAGCAGCGTTTTAATGCGATAGTGTGTACTGTATGGAAACGATCGTCGAAAACAATTACAGATTGAAATATACGATAGTAAACAAGATAATCGTAACAAAAATTATACCGTTCGTCCCTCAGTTTCAACAATATATTTTCGGAAATATCCATCCTCACATAAGTTAATGTTCAACAATATTATTTGTGCAGGATGTCCTACAGCGTTATCCTTAAAATAGCCATTTTGTAAAAGATATTATAATATTATGTATAATACATTCGTATCCGAATATTGTGTTCGCGCCGATTTTCTAGAAATTAAAACGGATATCACTAAGAATGTACTGATCAGATATGTTACATTGCAATTTTCAAAATAATATATTTTACGAAATAACTATTTTGAACATTTTGTTGATTGATAAAAAGTTGTTTTTGTCGTTAATTACTGGATGGAAACAAACATTTAATTTGATCTCTACATAATATGTGTCCCTGTCATACAAAAACCAATTTGAAAAAAAAAAAAAAAAAAACCGTAAAAGTGAATATTGACAGACTTACGAGTATTAGCAAACGTGTAGGACACTCTGTATATTCTCAAGTCCGATTAATTCGACTAGGCACAGTGTATTAACGTTATTATCGTTTGTTTTCCGTTATTACTGATCAAAAACGGACTCGCGACAAATTGATGTTTCCAATAATTTCAGGCGTTGTTCTATATTTTCCCTTTGACCTATTTCGCACTGGCCAGCCCCCCCCCCCCCCCCCCTCCCCCTCCTAACTACGATCGCATTTTATCAATTAATGACTACGTGGGAATGTGAAAATAATTCGGAAAACCTAAGATTTCGTCTTTCGGTCTCGTTGTTAGTCATCTAACTATACCTACAGCGTACAAGCCGGACATTTTTACACCCGGGCATTTTTACCCGCAACCCCATTGTTAGCAATAATGCGGTTGCGTTAATCGAAAATCCGGCTAAAGTCAATAACGCGCCATACGAAAGAAATTGGAACGAATGACTAAATTTTTTTCTTTGACAGAAAATATGATTATCTATAAGCTAATAATACATTTTTGACACTAGATTCAAATAATCCTATCTTTTGCGCGCTGCTTTGATTAATGCAATTTTTTATCTTGAACATTTACTGAGATACATACAATTGGGTTAAACATGATATTTTTTTTATCGATTTTTCAAAAAATGTACAAATCGCATTTTTCAATCATTTTTTGAATGGCTGTATTTTCTTGAAAATAGACAAATAATTGCATCGATTAAAGCTGTTTGCTTTTGAACATCGGACCATTCGAATCTATTGTGTAAAAAATATGTGTTTGTAGTCATAAAAAATATTTGTTTCGCGCACTCTGTGCACCGTAAGTATTAAACATTTGGAATTCATCTTAAAATGTGTATTTCCGTACCTCGTATTACCTTAATAAAACGTAATTTAAATCCAAGGTCATCATGCCAAAATATTTAGTATGGCCCGGCAACGTAATTTGCAGTGTTGAAAGAATACTTGCAAATTAATATTACCCAACGACCGCCGAGCCCTAACTGAAATAAATTAATGATAATAGTGATTTAAATTAAAAACTGATTAAAAAATTTTGCTTCGGAGTGGAAATGAAATATAATTGAAGAAAAAAAAAAAATGTATTAATAGAACGGTTACTCTTAAATAATAAACTATTCGACGGACCGCAATGTGTATTACTTGATAAAATTGTGTAAAAAAAAATAATATATATAAATATATATGTATAAAAACGGTATGAAATGACGAGAAAAAAAAGACTGCGTTTCACGTACGGCGTATTCTATTGGCTGTATGAAAAAAAACTGACAATAAAAAAAAATCGCAAAAATTACATGCCTCCAGAGAGAATTGAACTCTCGACCCCTGGTTTACAAGACCAGTGCTCTAACCACTGAGCTATGGAGGCTCGATGCCGTTTTAAGGAAATATAATAATCTATTACATTGGAACGGTGCCACAGATTAAAATATTGTTTTTTACGTTTCCCCACGGACGCCGAAATATCGCGATTGAAATTTATAATTCGTTTAAATGACATCATCGGATTTTTAAAAGACAATATATAACCGATTGATAAATGCGGTACTGTTACGAGGTAGATAACTATATTAGGAAAAAAAAAAAAAAACAAAATCATACCATACCGTAAAAAAGTGCCGTTACGGTTTATCAAAAGCGAAACTTTTTCTTTGAACGAAGCGAGACATTTGTTCTCAATCGTAGTTGTTTATGCGATTTCTCAGAAACACGTTATTTTTTCGCCGTCGGCGCATTTCGTTTAGGATGTATACAAAAAAGCCGTTGAAAACATTCAGCCAACAGCCTACATATTTGATTTTTTAATGTCACCCGTATTTTTACGATAGTGTCCGGGGGCCGGTGCGGAGCCAGTGGTCGACGCAATTAAAAAAATTAACTACGAAATCCGAATACAAATCTGTTTGTTTAAGACGTTTGTATTATTATCCATGTTAATTATACACAGGTACGTAACAATCGGACGAATAACAACAATCGTCGGTTTCTAGAAAAAGGTACTTGCACTTGCTTCGCGAAGTGCCGACGTTTCGACGTGGGATTTTTTCGCCGCATATTGTAATGTTGACTAATAGTAACAATTAGCGATCACCCGATAAATGTAATACACAGCGACATGGGTACGGGCTGTACACGGACCAAGGACATGATATTTTGTTGTTATTAACATTAAAATTTGGCACCGTGTGTTAATATGCGCGGACGTATTTTTTATTATTTTTTTTTTTTTTTCAATTTCAAATGAATACCGCATAATAATACAGACGCGGCGTGATATCCGACTCGAAAATTACCAAACGGTTGTTACTTTCGGATTCCGGGCGCAGCGAACCATTACATTATACGCAATGGTTGTACTACGTGCGCTTTAATTTTTCCTGCGTAAAAAAAACGTTGATACCGGGCGAATTTGTACCGATCGAAAAACGCCAAGGTACTTTTTTCGACGAGTGTGTGATCAGAGGTCAGTGCGTTGAACGGGGCGTTCCTTGGTCAACGACAAGAGAACTTTCGTGTTCTGTTTTGGTTCTAGATGGTCGCGTAGGGAAATGTTTCGCGCGGTCGTCCCGATATTCGGGTAAAAACGGAGAGTTTACGAAATCAACGGTTTCCTCTTCAGAGCCCCGTAATGTTTCGTATGTATTTTTTTTTTTTTTTTTAATGCATACATTCACATTCGCGAAAGTTCATTAGAACAGGTAAATCGAATCGAATTTATCGTAGCGTTTTTTTTTTTGTTTTACTCGTCAATAACAGCGCATGGGTAGCGAACGTCGTGCACGGGGCATTTTAATTGGCGCGACTGTTAAAAACGGTACCTATCCCCGTGCACGCGAGTCCGTAACCGCCGCGGAAGGAGAAAGAAAAAAAAAAAAAAAAAAAAAAGAGAACAAACGGCGGAAACGGCATTCGCAGCCAAAAACGCCGACACGTGATTTTTCGCGAAATTTTTTAACGGGGGAATACTTTTTTTTTTTTTTCCTCTCAATAACGCCCGTACGGCGACAGAAAAAAAAAAAACAAAAACAACTAAAGAAAACGCGTTCGGCGTTCGGCGCGCGATAATGTGCACTCCGGGTTTTCCGGCGGTTCCGGGCTCTGGTCCGGGGCGGTCGATAGTTCCGTTATCTTTTTCCGTACGGCGGCGTTCCCCGGCGCGGCCGCCGGTCGGAAACCCTCCCGTCTCGCGCGCCGATCCACCGGCGCTGTAAAAACAGAGAACGCGGCACTCGTCCGCGCGTTCGGCGGGACACGTGGGCGGTGCCGTCGGGTACATTGGTTTTTGTTCCTCTTGACGGTCTAACGGATTCCGACGGCGCGGTGTTATTTATCGGCCGCGGCACAATGCGTTACAGCGCGCGCGGTACGGCGCGACGCGCGACAACGCGACGGCCACTCCGCTCGGCGCGTGTACGATATCAACGCGCACACGCGCGCGCGCGCGCGCCCGCACAAACATACCGTACGTCGCGGTCCGCGCGTACAGTTCCGTACCGCCAGTACGCCGCGTGCGTGCCGCGGCGCTAATGGAAATCTAATAACGAGACGGTCGTAAAACACCGCGCGCGATACAATGGACATCGCGCGGAGAGAGAGAGAGAGAGAGAGGAGAAAAAAAACACGAACGAATATAATAATATATTGTACAGAAAATATTCGTCCGTCTACCGAATTTTCGTAAAAGACCGACCCCGGAGACGGCGAGACGCCGGGACGCAGAGTGTGGCCGACCGGTCGGCTCTATTGTCACCGCGCGTAATGTTTCGATTGTTTTTAGCGCGCGGGCGAGTTATCACCGCGTAAAAAATTTCCCGTCCGCGCGTAAATCGGCAATAACGTCGTTTCGTTCTAAAATTCAACGTGTTATTAAACTAAGATAAAAAAAAAAAAAAGAAAAAAGAGCAAAAAACTAGATGCCTCCAGAGAGAATTGAACTCTCGACCCCTGGTTTACAAGACCAGTGCTCTAACCACTGAGCTATGGAGGCCGCTTGTTTGAATTTTGTTGTACAACGAACATTTGCGAACGCTTTTTGGGCTTCGCGTGCGTGTAAATAATTTTAATCGAGACAAATTAATCATATTGTTATCGGCACGGTATATCATCGTTTCGGAAAGTCTCTAAAATTGTATTTCAGAAATATTACGTTTCTTCTTTTCTTTTTTTTTTTTTTCCCCGTCGACCCGAGAAGTGGCGCACACCGCCACAGAATAAATAATAATTTAATTCATTTTGTGACACTGCGTACTTACGGGCGAACACACACACACGTATGCTCACCTCGTCCGCGCGCGCGGTGCGCGCTCTTGTGTGCGTGTGCGCCGTACCTCGGGGGAAAAATACGAGACAAATAATATTCTCCCGTAATAGGAAAAATATGTATTACACGTATTTGCGAAGTTTTTCGGAGTTTTCGATACGAAATACAAAAATTATACGGAATAACAATATTTTTTTTTTTTTTATTTTTTTTTCTCCACGGAAATGTACATCCAATAACGCGGGAGTTTGCTCGCGGCAAATATTAACCGTTAACGAAGAAACCGCCGCGTTGACCGGACGAACCGATTAAACGCTGAACGAAATGTAATACGGGACGGTAGAAATGTTGTTTGATCTCGACGGCCGTCAACATCGATAGGACACGATATTTTATGTTTACGTTGCGCCGGGAAATTCCTCATTATTGTTATTACAGTAAAATCACGGGACACCGAGATAATGTCGTGCGGAAAATACAATTTGTACGTGTGTCGAAATAATTTGCAATTTTTTCATTCAACGCGCGTATTACTGTACGTAGTATGACATCGACGAATGAAAGCGTTGCCGACCTCGACAGGGAAAATGTTGCCCGACTCATCTCGCGAAATCGGCAAATTTACGCAAATTCGCAATATATGTAATATGTAAATCTTAGAAATTGTACGTAATTTAACAAATAATAACTTATCTTAAAAAGGAAATTAAATAAACAATGTAAAACGCCGAACGTTTTTGTCCGTGTACAATGTTAAAAATCATTGGTTTCGTATTAATTTGAATGGGTATTTATTAAATTATTTTCGTAAGTTAAAAGTCACTTTTAAATGGATTAAACCCTTTTGAAGCCGGGTGCAATACAATAGGTGAAATTCGGTGGTAGAATTACTTCGTAGTAATTTCTTCTTGGAGATTGCCTATGGAGACAAAGTTTTTATGTAACTATTAGGTCGCGCACGGAAGTTTTCTTACCATCACACTTTTAAATAGTATCTTTCATGTAATTGTTGTATTAAATAAATGTATCTACTTACGTATAAAAGTTCCAACGACAAAATAAAATTGTTTCTTTTAATAAATTAAAGGTACCTAGCTAGTGTAAATAGTTGATATCAATTATGACGGTTTTTACATCCTTGCATAGGCCTTTTTTTTACCACCATCTCCAATTTAATCATTGATTTGTGTTAAAATAATAATTTATAGTTTTTTAATCTAAAGATCTTTCCCTCCCTCCTTTTAATTGAAAAACTGTTGGTCGCTGGCCGCAATGATACACAATGTCCATTTGTATTCTATTCGTAAACCCATGATAAAATTGATAATGTTAAAAGCTATAAAATTGCTCGCTGGTAGGGAATTTAACCGCTTGAATAAAACTACTTGAATATTGTGCCCTAGAAAGGGGAGAAGAAAAATAATTCGGTTTCACGAGGCTGATTATAATCTCTTGTATAAACAAAAATGCATGTAAATAAAATATAAAAACGAATGTTACTTTTAAAATTGTATACAACTTAATTTAGTTTAAAAAAATAAAACATTGAGAAAGATCTCTCTCTGAAATAGGTACACCACTAGCTAAAATCCTATTTAAAATGCCATAATATTGTAAACGTTTTAAAACTCTTGACACACTTTTAATAATAAAAGATTTATAAAGAATATTTTTATTATTTTATTTTTTTATTTCATGTATTTCAGTGATAATATGATATTATTTGTAAGCTATAAGTAGGTATTTCTAATTTGCTTAGTTGCATTTTAGTTCTTATTATTTTTAGTTTTTGAATACTTCTAGCAACTCTTTTGAGGACAAATTATAATAAAATCGGAAATCGAAGTTATTTTTTTTAGCTTTAAATTACTTTATAGACCCTCTAAATGAAGCTAGAAGAATAACATTTTGTGTATACATGAAATTATCAAATTTAAAATTGTTTAATGATATTTAAAAGATATGGACGTATAATATGAATGAACGAAAAAGTATATTTTTCCGTCATTTCACGTATAAAATATCAGTAGGTAGGTATACCCACTTAGAGCGTTGTATACATTGGCTACTGAACAGGTAATGCGGATGTCAGTCTGCAGGGTCGCACTAATTTTACCGACCGGATACTTCACATTATATTCTGTATTCCAACAAACTAAGTAACACGAAAATCCTCTTTATCGGCTATTATTATAATACTTGCAGTTATTAAACAACCATATATATCGGTGGCGGTCGTTATTAAAAAAATAAAATAAAAAACCGGTCCTAGGATAATGGGGATGGGTGCAGCCACTGTTATAGGTAATTTAATGTATACCTGTAAGCAACGATAAGCCATTACTAAGGAAAACACGATTCTGAGCGGAGGTTAGTTGATAGCGGTGCTTTGTCAACTATATATAGGTATGTCATATTATGGTAAAATAATTTAATATTTTATATTATGTATTTTCTTTACTAATATTTGTTTAATAATGTACATATTTTTCCGTTTTTCCGATGTTTTTCACGTTTGATGAGAAAACTCATAAAAAAAAAAAAAAAAAATCGAAAAATGACCTCCTTCAAGTACCTCCCCACACCGATTTCATTTCAGAAAAAGTGCTACATTTAAAAATCGGAGCAAGAACTCTGATATAAAAGATGACCACAGAAAAAAAAAATAAAAAATAAACATCTTTGTAAAACCATAAGTTCCACTCAGAATCTATAATATTATTTACAAAAAAAAAAAAAAAGAATAAAAACCATTACTATCGACTAACGATTTCTTAGAATTTAATAACTGCCCGCTAGCAGTAAAGTTTTATCACTGGAATACAATTTTCTCCACTTATTTTTTGTCGTACAGAAATTCATTATTAAACAATATAATTAACAGAATATACTATAAGCCGGGTTTACACAGAAAAATATTCGGTGCATGTCGAATGTCAAGTATTTTAGTATCATTTTTAATATATTTGAAGGGTTTGTCAAATATGTGATTACTAGCTTGGTGAAAAATTTCGTTATCATCGTACATCTAGACCGAAAAATTACAATGAATTGTTCATGGTATGTAGTACTTGCGCAGTTGAAAATTTGTTAAATTTTACCGTTCATACCGAGTTATAAATTATAGTAATTTACATAGAATATACAATAATTTGATATTCGATTATTATATTACGTCCTCGTTAGGTTTGGTACTTTTGGTTAGGTACAAACCCACTTCGAGTGGAATATGATAAATTTACTTTGTCGAGATAATCTATGTATATATATTCTAGACCACACTTAAAATTTTAAAAACTAAAAAAACTGATGTTGCACGATCTAAAATTCAATATGCGAACCATAAAAAAAAATCTAAATAAACCTAATAAACAGCTTGAATAATAGAAAAAAAAAAAAAAAAGGCGTTTATAAATAATTTTTAATCGATTTAACAAAAATGCTTTCAAACGTATATAGTTTTTATTATTTAGGGACAATAATTAAGCATAATATTTTTTCCAAGGGTTAGATGTTAATAAAAATTATAAACTGTTTTAATAAAGACTGAATCCCACAACACTTCTAACGACTTTAAGTTGGTCACGGCGAAACAAATCATAAACCATGTCAAAAACTGCTGTTCCCAAATAAAAACAAGTACTTTTGAACTCTATTTATTTTCATAAATAAATTGTACTTATGTAAGTTATACCTACAATAAAAAAACATATTTTAAACACAACTTACGCAGTCAACAAATTACTAACGATAAAAATAAAAATAGCGTACTTGTTCGAGAGCACAGTTTCAAAAAAAAAAAACTTATTCATTTCGGATGATAACACTAATAACTGAAAAAAAAACTCATACAATTTAGTGTAAAAATATCGTTAAAAACACTATAAATGATGTCTACTCACGCGAAACAAATTATTGACGAGTTTACTTTACAAAATAATATATACATATTAAACATTTCACAACGATTTTCTAACGCTGTATGTAATATAATTAAAATTATTAATTTATTATAAACATAATAATAAAATTGACTTTTGGAAAAATTATTTTTGCAAGATTTTTAAAATAAATTTTGCATTAGTCGATCACGGTGTCAGAAAATTGACCTACATTTGAAATGAATGGAATGAAAGTCGGTCGTTTTGTCCAATAAGCAACGCTGGCAGCAAGTGTTGCGAGTCCTTGGACAAATTACTGTTGCAAAGCTGAAATGTATTGAATTGGCATCCGGTAAGGGGAGCCTTTTAAAAATAAATGCATTACAAACTTAAAATCATCGTACAAGAAAAAAAATGTACCCATTAAAAAATTGCCACCCATTATCAAATTTTTACGGGTGATTATGCCTAGTCATTAATAACTCTGTCAGTGACTTTCAGCGTTAAATATTTGATTTCTGATATATCTTTAAATGCATTTTGTATACATCTCTTATACAATTATTATAATTGGTACTCGATTTGACTCGACAAAGTAATTTTTTGGTAATCATTATTTCTAATAATCTGCGATCTCCCACCACCCGTGGTGAAACAACAAAATACACGATTTACGTTTTCAATTTTAAGTTATAATTATTAATAGAGAGTTTATACACTGTTATTTAGTTTAATTAAATTGTAAACGACTTTGGTAATAAACTCAATATCTATAGTATATAGCACTAATACGAGCTTAGTCTACCATTGAAAAAAGCATAGGGGAAATTTTGAGATTTGGTTGTATAACTCTGCCTGTATTCACGATGCACGTTGTCCACAGCGACTTTTCTACCAGAAATCACGACCCAACAAAATAATGTCAAGAGAGATTTTTTATTGCATTTCGGTTCTAGTTGATGAAGTCATTTTTATGATTTTCTAATGCCCGGTTGCATAAAAAATATTCCATAAAATATACGAATGATTAGCTAACGGCTCGTTACATATATAACGGTTCTATAAATCACTGATCAGTTGCACAAACATTTTACAAATTATCGAAGGAGCATAAACATATATCATCTATAATCTCATTCAAAATATATTTTCAAGACTTCGTGTTCATGCCATACGGTTGCTATCATAACACTTATTGATAATACCCAGTAATATCTGAATGTTATAATTGTTTTGTATGTTTGTGGTTTGTGTGTGTTATTTCTTGTAATAAAAGTATATTGTTTATTATTTGAAATGCAAAAAAAAATTTGAAAAAAAAATAGAGTTTTGCGAAAGAAAGATTCTCATTAATTTAATACTACCCTGCAAAATTATTATTTTAATATAAAAGTAATTAAATGTATTCATATTAAAGCCAAAAAAAATTAAATTATAATAAATATAATAGGCATTATATTAGGTACAGGTATCGAGTAGAAAAATAATATTGTTTACATACAGCGATGTGCATAGGTAATACATTTATAAGTGTTAACTGATTGATGATAACATATTTTAACGAGTCGTTAACATTTACAGAGCCGAAATCTGATGGACCGTTAAGACTAAAATTTAATGATTCGTTAAAATTTACAGAATGTTTATGCAACTCAATTATTCTAACGAGTCATTAAAACCATTAATGGTCCATTAAATTGTTAACGATCATTTATGCAACCCGGCATAAGCAGTTTTCATAATATTAGAGAAAGCCGGAAAACAAGGTTCAGGAAAAATCCGATAAACGGACAAACTTGTGGCAATAAAAGTATAATTATTCGTTTTTCTACTAAAATGAGTTCTGATTTTCAAGTGTAACATCATTTCTAATAGCAAATTGTATAGCAGTTGGTGCAAACCGGTCACACAAAACGATTTATCGTTGCGTAAGGAGCGTCGCGCCGGAAAATATATCTGTTGTTTATTTTAGCAAATTAATATGAGTAAGTAACAACCATGGCAGTTATATGCATTTAATAGTCAATACTAATTATTATTGACACCAGCTATTGGTATATCTATGCATTTTTTTACTTTACTCTGATATCGATATTATTCTTGTAATTTGGTATAAATTACACTTTATCATCTTATAGATTTAAACGTATTTTTCATTTTGCCACGGGTGTAATTTAATTAAACTTGTTTGGATTTTTCTAAATGCAGATACCATTTATCATAATGTTATACAGGGCACATTAATAAATGCAATAAATTCAGCGAGTGCGGATAACCTGTGCCTGAAATGGCAATAGACCTGTGGGGAAATATATTATATTATATAGGTACCTACTCAGGCTGCGATTGAAACTTGGAAAATAAATTAAATTTCGTACGACATATTTTACATTTTGAATTCCGGCATATCGAAGAAAACTACCCAGTCGTTCCGAAAGACGCGGTCGATAATATTATGCGTACACATACATGTACTAGTCTAAACCAACTTTTGTTTTTTTCGTATTCCCGAAAGTCGTCTACTGGTGAACATTTTTAAATACTCCAAACCGCATCACGAACGATAACCGCAGAGAATAAACTTACCTAAGATGTTATACCTTTTAACATACACATATTATTCACAGACGATTCAGCCTATTTAGGTTTGCACTATATCATTTGGAAGCACTATACTTACTTTTACTTATTTTAACTCATCGCGAATATGATAAAATTCATAATGGAATTGTCGAAATCGACTATTAATATCGTCCCGCACAGATTAAATTATTACGACGAGAAATTCTTTAAAGAATAAGACATTGGCAACATATTTTCGATCTTTGGGAAGAATAATGGTAGAAAAGTTGTTAACGGATAAAAAAAAAAATAAACATCTTTGTAAAACTATAAGCTTCTTCGCTCCAATCAGAATCTAAAATTGCATGTAAATAATTCTTCCCTGACCAAAGACATATGTAACGTTTACGAACGTCATAACTATCACGATTTCTGTTAAAGTAAAGTTAGTTTCAGTAAAGTTGCTTTAGAAATATGATTTTTTTAAATTATATTTAACTGCACCTACACACTTTCGGTTTACATTTTCAGTGATGTGAAATGTTCTTTTATGAAACTATATACCTATGTAACTCATTTATAGCATGAAGAATATTCGACACACTCAATACAAAATATAATCTATCGTGAAATAAATCCCAGTTATTCGCATTCGAGTTATCTTACAGAGTCGACTGGTAATATATTATAGAAATAATATTTTATTCGATTTTTAAACTAAACTCAATATTTTGATAAAAGACATTTTTTTTTTCGACAAAGAACCTAGAAAAACGAATATGTAAGGTTCATACTTCTAGCCTTTGGGTATAAGGTAATATTCGAATATTATGGTAATCTGCAATACTTTATTATTATTTTAAAATTGAGTGTAAAATAAAAACCGAAAATACTAATAAATCTTTTTGAAGGTAATTGTTTTTCAGGTATTTTTAAATGTGTTCTTGATAATTCTCTAAAGATTTTAATTATAGTTAATTGTTAGTTTTATTAAGATGTAAGTTTTGTTGTTTCTCGGAAAACATAAAAAAATGATTTGTTAACATAGTTCAAAATGTTTGCCGGTGGTAATTTATTTATTATACATGTATATCGACAATTTTATTAGTTCATACCTAGGTCATTGGTTTTTATTGATTTCAGGGTGTTATTTACAACAAGAATCGTTTTTCGTTTGCAATAATTTATCGTTGCATACAGTGCATAAACTAAATTACCTTGTATATAATATATTCCTAACTATCCATCTACAACAGTGACTACAGTCTACTCATGAGGAGTATCAATTTTTTGTATAAAATTATTAAGAAACTCAAAACACAATTTATCACAAAAGTAATAATTATTATTATTATATTAAAATACGTGCACATATTAAGTTTGGTTTTTTGAATTTCGCTCTGGTAGTTTTTTCTTTATGCGCTAAGCACCTAATTGGTTAGTTTTATTTATGGAAATTGCATGTACATTATTAGAGCTCCTTCCATTTATAATATAATATTAATTTAATATACCTAGGTAGGTACTAAACATCTGTACAGAGCCGTCGTAATCGGGTAGGAAATCTGAAAATTGCCTAGGGTCCAACGCTCTGAAATAAAAAATATGTGTAGAATTCGGAATTAAAAAAAAAAAAAAAAAACAAATATTTGACTCGATTTTAAAATTTATGAAAAAGCACCCGCTTTCGTTTTACTTGGTGCCTAAAAAAAGCTAGTGACACTGTGTTTTCTGAGTTACGCTTTTTGTCGGTTTTTTTTTTGTTACTATTATTATTTATCTTTTTAATGAAATCCGAACCACTTTTTATATCAATAACAATAAGGCCTGGCACTCAACTAACAGTTACATTTCTGCAGTATTTTCATTGTAGGTATATAGGTTCACAAACAAATGTTGAAAACTATTGAAGTATATTTAAATATTAATAATATTCTGGGTATATTTTGTAAAATATAATTTTTATTATTAGTACCGCGTCATTTTTGTGCGAAACATTGATCTGCAGATTTGAATTGAAATCAAACATATAGACGTATATTACGAGTTACAATAGTATCATATTGACATAGCGTCTGATGAAATCATTTTATTTTATTATTAAATTTATTGTTATACTCGAGTTTGAACAATTTATCAAAATAAAATGACGAATATAATAACAGGTAAAAAGTTTGTTAAATTTTTTTATTAATAATTATTATGACGACTTTAATTTATAACTGTTGAACTATGTTAAGGCCGAGGAATCCTGTGTTGTAGAATGGTCCCCCTCTTCTTAACCTTACTTTCATTTTGACCCTGCACGTATGTAAATAGTGTGATAATGCGTTACGCTTGCGTATCATAATTTGTCGATCATCAATATCGAATAATCGTAATTGAAAACGGACCCGTCATTTTACAGAAAAAGTATAGGTAAATATTATATACTTAACTTATGTATTTAAAATATAATCTTGCAAACGTGCCAAGTATTTAGGATTATTTAATTAGTAAGAGGGCAGTGACGTGCCGTATTATTTTATATTGGTTAAGTGCTAAAATACAATTGCAAACTGCGCACAAAGATATTTTATTTATACAAATTACAATTTAAAATTCATTTATAAAAAAAATCCGTTCGTCTTTCTTGTTTCACAAATTTGTTTACAACTGTATCATAAAACTCTGGATTATTTTTTTCTCCGTGATAGAGATAATTTTTTTTAATTAATATAAATACTTTAGTAGGTAATTTACCCGTGTAACATAATAAAAGTGTATTGATAATGGTAATAATCCGACATGCAATAGCAAAATATTGGAATTACGTTTTTAAAAACAAACGTGCATACTTTACGCGATGGGTGGGCTACTGTTGTAGGTGACAAGTTGTGAAGGTAGAAGGGAAATTTAATGTTTATCTGTACACAACGATTAACCATTGTTAACGAAAAGGCTAGATTAGAGTTCGGTTATACATATATTGAAAGGTCGTAATATTTACGATTTGAAAAATAATAATACAGTAAAAATAAAAAGTATTACCCCAATTCAATTTCCTTTCAGAGAAAGTGCGAAAAAAACTTGAAAATCGGAGCCAAAATGTAGAAAAGTTGTTCACAGAAAAAAAAAATAAAGATTGTTAAACCAATAGTTCTGCTCAGAATCTAAAACAAATTTTTCTTCGGAGGAATCTATACATATTTTTTAAAAACTAAAAATGATTATTGATAATTTGCTAGTACCTAAGTAAAATAAGGCCAACGTTTAGATAAAATATAGAATTTGTTGTTTGTTTATTGTTTATAAATCATTGAAAAGGAATGACGAGTACAAGGAAAAAACCTCCACATGGAGTACCTGAGGCAACGTTTTAACGGCTAATTTTTCCAAACACAGGCATGCATACTTATCTTGTTATTTTCTTATGATTTTCATGGTATAAACTTATACAATTTTATATATATTTTTATATTTTAGTTTATATATATATATATACTTTTCATGTTAAAGATTTTATCTACATAATGGTGTGCCCGATACGAGAAAAAAAAAATTGAAAATGTCAGTATATGGCAGTCTGTATTAAAAATTGCATAAAAAGAGTATTAAATAAAATAAATTTTGATGTTGAAGTTTTTGATTTCCATCATTTAATTGACGAAATATTCCACTTTTAAGTTTGTGTCGGGGGAGAGTAGTCGTGCATTATTAAAATGCCACGCACTGTGCTGCCCACAAAATGTGTATAAATGATACTCCATTACTTTCTTTCGACCACAACTTAAAAGTGGAATATCTCGTTAATGGATTGACAGAAATAAAAATATTTCAGCACAAAAATTTATTTTAACTAATATTCCATGGAATTTTTAATATCGGTTGCCATTTGAAAATCGAAAATTGGTTTTACTTCCAAAAATAAGGGATACAAAAAATAACACAAATGTAAAATTTTAGAGCTGCTTGTTTTTTAAATTTTATTTAAAACGGATTTCGAAAATAATTAATACTTTCCGAGATAATGAGTGTCTTACGATAGATGAATCGCCCTGTATATCGTTTATCGATATAATTTTAAAGGTGGCCAATTCTATAATACCTAGTGTTTATCAATAATTATTGTTCTTATTCTTTTACACAAGTAATAAAAAAATAGAAACCTTTGAGGTATAGTATACTGTACAGTGTATACATTGGTAATGTTATTCTTAAAAGAAGTTTTTATATAGATCGTTAAGATATAACAAGGTTTGAAATTTCTGTTAAGGGGATATTGTCAAGGGGAGAAGTGAGTTCCCATGAATATGTTTCTAATAGAGTGATATCGTCACAACATCACATTATCATAATTTATCGCGGTTTACAAAGTAAGTCCTTTGGTTACGAAAACTTCGGGCGGAGGGAGTGTAAAAAGTATAAAAATACGCCCTATTTTTAACAATAAAAAACAGTGAGGGTGGATTTAAGCCACGTATACGCGTGAACAAAACTATACAAATTCGGTATATTTTTAAATAATTTATTCTATTTAGAATTTGCGATTCATTAGATACAGAAAATAACCAATTTAAAGTTTTGCGCTCTTTTGAACGTCGTGTTTAGACGTGGGCACCGCTGCCCTGTCTTCAATGCTATTGACCTGAAAAATAAAACTTTTGTTAAAAAAAAATTGTTTAAGTGTAATGTCGATTTCCGCCACGTTTTATTCATCCAGGGCAACTTGAAACTTTGTTTAGCATTTATGTATAACACCGTACGGTAGTTTTACATAATATAAACTTTGTCGGATTACATTCCGGTTTGTCATCGAAGGTTCACAACACATTAAACGATTGAAAGTTGATATTATGACGTGTTGAGATGTAAATGAATATTTTTCTCGCGAGTAGCATTATCATTGTTCGTGGTGGTACTATATAACTAAATGGCCTTTTGCACTCGGCGAAAGATACCTGCGGCAATTGTTTTTATGGCCACCAAAAATGTTCGTACGTTTTGTATTCAGAACGTGTTTAAAATACCTGACGGCGCATTTTCGAAAATAAAAATGCAAAAGGGCGAATCGTCGTCATGCGCGTTATATTCACGAAAAATAAAAATATTAAAGACACCAACTGTAATAAAATACGTCGAAAAACAGTCGAAGAAATCCATCTCCATTCTTATTCTCTCCACTGCGAACGCCTACGAATCGGTTCTAAAGATACAAGCTGGTTCCCCGGTGGTGTAGTAGATATTTTCGAATCTGCACTTAAAACCATATACTTATGCATATTTTTTTTTTCGAATTACATTGTATCAGTATTCCCTAACATGTTGACCCATATTTTACATAATTTTACTGGATCATGACAAATTTGGTCACAGCACCTTTGGGTACATAGACCTTAAATGCAACACGTTCGAGTATACATTTTTAACACCGTTCGGGTACACCAGAATCTCTAGAAAAATAACACGGTCGGATACAAATTATCGTTTATTTTTGGTACGTCATATTTATATTTTACAAATTATTTACTTTCATTTGTATACGATAATATAATATTTTTACCAAATTTTCTCGGACCAACCAGCGATTAAATAACATGTTTATCGAGATGATACGCCATAAATCATGGATTTCGAAGTGGCTATCTAGTATTTGTACACGTCAGTAAGGTACATTCATACCCGAATGTGTCCGGTACACGTTTACGGGAAATAACGCGGCCGTGCACCCGAACCACGTTACGGCCAGAAATTTCACGCGTAACGAATTCCGGCCGGTTATCGAAAGACCGATAATTGGGACACAAACATAAAATACCCGATTTACATTAGGTGAAATAGAAGACAACGATACGGGCAACAAAATATTGTTCGGATCCGAGGACTTTCCGGGCGTTGCTAATAACGTTGCTAAAACGGAATTACTATTATTAGCTCGGTGTTATCCCGTATACGGTCATAATATTACCATGCGATTCTGACCCGGGAATCAATTGCGTATGTCCCCGGTGGCCCGTGCGCAGGCGAATATTTCCGCACATCTGATTCTCGATTTTCGGAATATTCGCTACTGTACTGTATTATTATTATAATGCGAACGAATAAATTTGCGCGTTTGCATTATATTACGTCCGGACTGAAGTCGCGGACCGGCGGTATTGAACCGGGAGGGATGGACGAGAAAACCCGGACGGTCCCAGCCGAATCGAAAAATCGGACGTCACTGCACGCGTGCCGATCGCGTGCCGAGGGCACGGTAGGGTGTGGAGGAGGAACGGTTGCCGCCGCCGCCGCGCGGTGTGACATCGCGCGGAATGACCGACAAAGTGAAAAGCACCGTCCGTCCGGCGCGGGGCGGGCACGGGCGGACGCGACTCGAAATGATTTCGAGAGAAGAAAAAAAAAAAATAAATAAAAAAAAAAAAAAAATAAAGGACGAACGGACGGCGGGACCGCGGAGTAGACGCGCAGGGTACGGTTTTGCCGCGGCGTCACGCGGCGACCGCGCCGGGAAGAGGGCCGCCGCCGCTGAGAACGTTTGACGGATGGACGCGACGGTCGCTATCCTCTCGTCCCTCCGCGTATCCGCACTCGACAACGCCGGGACCGCATAAAGGACTAAACACGATTGATGAACGACGACGACTTTTCGAACAAAAGTTAGGCGACGGCGGTTCGAATATCTGCGTCCCGTATCGCCGTTCCCCGTTACCGAGCGTGCGCGTCGTATACAAACGGGTTATCATCGGATTATTAAATTGTCATGCAGGCCGGGAAAGGATCGTAAATGAGCCGAATGGAGACAATGAGAGAGAGAGAAAGTGTGTGTGAGAGAGAGAGAGAGAGAGAGAGAGAGAGAGAAATCGAATCATTATTATTAGTGTCGCGAATTCGTAGGAAAGAGTTTTATTTTGGATTCTGAGCAGAGTAAGAACGCATTGGTTTTAAAATGATTTATTTGTTTTTCCTGCGAACAATTTTTCTAATAGCCATTTTACTCCGATTTTGCTCCGAAGGAAATCTGACTGGGGTGGTATTTTAAGTAAAGTGAATCATTTTTCGTTAGAAAAGATTAATCACTGCGTACAGATACATTAAATTACCCTTTATAATACCCTACCTTCCCAACTTATCGTCTACAATAGAGGCCGCCCACCCATCGTGTGAAGTATGTCCTTATGGGTTTTTTTTTTTTTTGTTTACCTTTTAAGGTAATTTTTAGTTCATTTTATGTTATTTTTATCCATTTTTACCCGGACTTAACATTTCAGATTTTAAATGTAGGAATTTATTGATTTTACTACGATGTGTGCTTTTGTGTGTGTGTGTGTGTGCGTCTATATTTGTAACCCACTTTTCTAACGAAAACTTTGCCCCAATAAAAAAACGACGAGAGATGAACTGAAGCAATTATGTTTTTAGGAAACACTTGTTCATTTTTTTTTTTATCGACTCTTTAAAGTGCAAGTTCATTTTGAGAAATTAAGTAGTTTAATTCAGTACCGCACTACATAAACTATTCAAAATGTCGAAAATTCGTTTCCCGTTGATCGAAAGCTAACGAGATCAAATTACTTTTCAAAATTAAAATTTTTCTACTAGACGGATGTTAATTTTTCGTCCATTTTTGGCATTATTCAGTATCGCGGGAGTAGAGGAATATTTTGGAGCGTGCAATTTGTGACTTTTAAATAAGTGTAACCATGCTTTGGAATCATATTATGTTGTCACGTTCGTTATAACTCATAATGATTAATACATTTAATTATGATTTACAATATTAACACGATGACGGTGGAGGACGGTGACGACGGGATTAGAAATTTTCCATATTTTGTCCATTAATAAAATATAATTCCTACTCAGATAGCAAAAATACATTATTATCATGTTATTTTAATATTGTATAAATAATTACTAATGATATAAAAATATCATCATTTCAATTCATCGTAATAACAGAAATATTATAAATACATTCTAGTAATATTTATTGGCCGAAGCAATCCCATTATATTAATGACATTTGTATAATATATTTAAAACATTTATATTAAAAACATGATCACGACGTAAATGTTGTATACCGTTATAGTTTATAATAATACATACATATCATCAAAGCATTTTATCAAAAATTGCAAATATGCAAACAATTTATTTGGTATTTAATTAATATTCCAATGTAACAGATTATGCTCACATTTTAAAAAAGCGGTCTATTTTTTTTATAATATGTTATTAATATTTGGGTGTATTATGATAGTTGTTCATGTATAAATCAATATTAATTTAGTTGTAGTTACAAGTGTAATTGAAAATACAACAGTTTATCCATTTACTGTATTCAGCATAAAACTGAGA
The DNA here is from genome assembly GCA_902439185.1 of Cinara cedri. NCBI lineage: Eukaryota > Metazoa > Arthropoda > Insecta > Hemiptera > Aphididae > Cinara > Cinara cedri. The sequence continues at coordinate 2,928,437 of CABPRJ010000477.1, read as the reverse complement.
TGCTGTCATAATCTACTATACACACTTATATAAATAAGTAGTATAACAATGTATTTCAGTGTACACCTACAGTGGCGTAAGTTGGCCTAAATTTCTGGTGGCGCAGAGAAATCTTTTAATTTTTAACCTACCAATACTCCAACTTTCTATGTAAGTAACCACCTAACAAACAATTTATTTTTCCGTAGGTATCATTTTTTTTTTTTTTTTATGAAATTAATACATTATGAGTATTGAATTATTTTAATACCTAATGAAAACTTTGTTGTTATAACATTAAAAGAAACACTATAGATATTTGTTTAGTAAAAAAATATAGAATTTTGAAAACAGAAACTACAGGTTATATGATACATGACACATGATTTTCTGATGATGCAAAAATATAAACTTGCTTCGCCATATTTCAAGTATGGTAGTGCAACTGCTACATTTGCACCATCCAATTTACGCCATTGTATACGTGTATAGACACTTATTAGTTATTCTTAAGTAACTGTAAGTAAAAGTGATTGCATTTGAATATATATAACATCATAATATTTATTTTGACAAAATATAGACAACCCACCTGGTCAGCAATTAAAAAAAAAAATATATATATATAATCTTGATAAATAATTTTAATTGTATTACACACAAAATTATAATTATCAGTGCATTACATTTTTTTTTTTTTTTTGATTCAACTTTGACTTTTTAAAAAGGTGAGAGGATGTACCCGATAAATATACTTTTACAATTTGTTGATTGGTAGGTTCCTTATGCGTGTTAATTTTTTTTTGCTGCTTTCAAACATATAATTTAAAGACACTTTTTAATAATCACTAGGACTGTGAATTTGTTGAAAAGTGCATTTTTTTAACTGATTGTGAAGCGTAGCTTTTTAAGTTTTCATAATTTGAACTATGTAACAACAAATTAATTTATAAAACTTTTATTTTGAATTTTTTAATGTTTTTAATTTTTAAGGTTAATTTTGGGTTAAAAAGTCTTGTGACTTATGTCTTAAGGTTTATGACTAAAAAATTTATATTTTCCTTCTTAGTTCATTTTTCAGTATTTTTACTCTGATTCCGCCAATTAACATATTTACACACACATGTTTTTGTTTTACACAGGCTGTATATACGTCAAATTTATATTTTATAAAATAATATTTTACACAAAATTACGGGTTAGGTAAAGATAAAATAAGGCAATATTGCTTAGATTAAATGTTTGTGGGCTTGCGATATTATCGATATCAGTATTATCAAAATAAATATAAAAATAAAATTAAAAACTATTTTAAGTGAATTTTAAATTGCGTTCTTTGAAACTTTATGTGCATATTTAATTGCATTTTTGCGCATGTTGTGTGCATTTTTAAGTTTTTTCGCTGTATTTAATTTACGGCCCTATACTTATAATACTTGTAAACTATCGGTTTTTTTTTTTTTTTTTATTTACTTATTAAAAATTATTGGGTAGTACAATAAAAATAAACGATATATAGATTATAGATAAATAACTTTCCTATGTGTTCTAGAATTCGATTACTCTATTGATTACAATAAGTTTATGCAAATTATATGGTATAAGAGAAGTGGTATCGTGATAATTACGACAATATATTATGTAATAATATACGACAATATAATACAATGATAATAGTGGTATCGTGATAATACAATATATTTTTCGTGTAAACAATGAACATTTTATTAGTGATGATCACATCTACAGGTTCGACTCGAAGGCAGTTCAAGCTGTGCACTGGCATAGAGCCCTAGAGACTAGAGAGTCTAGTGTCACGATCGTATCGGAGCTAGATAGTAGTTTCACATGGTTATTTAGGAAAATGCATACTGAAATTAATGAGAACTAAGAAGAATATTGTATCGTAAAGACCACTTTTACACTTGATATAAGAGCCTTAAGAGCTTTAAGAATATGTCAACGGCTTACGTACCAAGCGATTTTGTATAAAGACAATTCTAACAAATGGAATGGAAAAAAAAAAAAAAAAAAAAAATGTTTAATTTTTAATTATTCGTTTTCAAACGAGAAAAACACTCGACGATAATATATTAATTTTACGTAGGTACACGAACGAAAACGCTCAAAATCGCTTCCCGCGACATGAACTGAAATGACAACAAACAAAACGTAATAATTAAATATTATAATAGTATCTCTGGTAGATAGATAGACATACGGACAGACAGGCGAGGAAATCACATAGCATATTATCTCTATAATAACAACGGTTCGGTTCTGTGTGCGCGTGTGACCCGAAACGCTTTGTCGATGTCGTGATAACTGCACGATGGCTGAATAATTATACAGACTCATGTTGCAACATGTGTTTTTTTTTTTTTTTTTATCACCACAGTAGCGTACGATATAAGTATATGGTATTTTGTTTACACCCAAACTATAACGTAGACACCGTGTACCGAATAAAGTCGTGAGTATTAATCACTTATAATATTAATTTGTTTTAAAATTCCATTTACGAAATTTTATTAAATACGATACATATGCTTTATGCCAAAGTATTTTTTATAATTTGATATGTACGAATTATTTTCGTTTTGTTTTAATCATTTTATAATACCTGAATATTTTAATTCGCTTTAACGTGATTCGGGTACGTGCTTAACATTTAGATTTTTATTTTAAAAATATACATTTTTTTTCTCTCTCCTTCACCGCGGTATACTAGTAATATAGAGATGGATTTTTGCAGAGAAAAAATTTAAATAATATGCATATTAAGGTAATAATATAAGGGACCACATTAAGCTATTAAGTTTTCTGATGAAACAAGGTATACTTGTAGGTACACAGGTAATTTGTGAGAATAATATCTGGTTAAAAGTTTCGACATTCAACGACACACAACAAATATGAATCGAATACAAATACTCGTTTACACAGGGTTAGGTAAATATTTGTTTTAAAAATTGTATTTCCGTTAAGTTTCTTTGGGTTTGTTTTTAGAAGTTATTAAATCCAGTGACGCAAATAGTTCCCTTGGACAAACTTATGTGATAATTACTTTTTATACTATTCAAGTTTGAACTGTTGTACATTTAACTATATACTATGACAACGATAACGACGATTAATTGATTATTCGTCCTTATATTGCTTATTTATTTATTATCATAGGTTCTTAAATTTTAGTACCGACATCTTAACTGCTTGCTTAAAAAGTATAATTTGTAATTTTTAAATCGGTTATATTTGTTACCTCAAATTGTTATTTGTACATATCATTACACAATCTTACATTATAATTAGGAACTTATTGCACTTAAAATTCACAAAAAAAAAAAAACCGCTTAAAAACGTCAAAAAGCTTTGAAAAATATTTAAAAAAGTAAAAAAAAGCTGTGGACGGGTTTAAATGTTCACCCTCTAACGGCTTTAATTTATTAAGTACGATTTTCTAACGCTACGCAAATTATTAACCCAAAGGTATTTTTTTTAATAATACATACAATTGTTTTTAAATAAAATAACTTTTTGTTAATCATTTGTGTCGTTTTAAATATTGTGGTGTTCGAAAATTATGTTTAATAATTAAGAGTCGTTGGACAGCGGACTTTTGAACCATTCTATCATTTGGTCGAATAATATTTGCTCGAAGTGCTTTTTATCAAAGTGTTTTTTTTTTTTAAATTTTAAGTGCAATAAATCCCGAGCCAATGAATATAATCAATAATAATTGATTATATTCATTTTAAAAATACGTCGCAATATATTAAAGTTTTGTGTAAAATACAAATTAGTTTTACGAATGTTTGCATTGTAAATTGATCAAACGTCCTAGGTATCGTATAATAATTCGTATATATGCGAGTTATCGGGTATATGGTGTGCCCGTCGTCTGCGGTATATACGCCATGAACGAAAATTCGATGGCTGTTAAAACGACCTTAATATATTATTATAGGTACACCAAAATGTAATGAATAATTGTCCGTGTTTCTAGAAAGAAAAAAAAAAGTGCGCATTAATATATTTATTATTTATTATATAATGTTACGGATATGGATATTTTTCTATAGTAAGCACTAATGCATACTCGGTAATGCCGGCAAGGATTCATAATATTAAATATCAAACGGATACTGAAAATACGAGTATATTATACGATTCGTTGTGTGCGTATGGAAATGCATTTTAATTTTTTTTTTATTTTTTATATTTTTTTTTTTTGCATTAGATCAGATGAATATTATTCATTCGTTACGCCAATTGAACCTTAACGTCCATATTATTATAATACGTTTAAAGCATTAAAAATATATAGGTATTAAATGGATTCGCATATTCGTATATAACTTGTATACCAACGTTTAATGGTCGTTTTTCTTAAGGACCATCCAAGGAAAAAAAAATATCATAATTTTTCGTTTTATTTAATATTATAAACAATGACAAATAGTGAATTTTGATGCGGAAATTGTTCTTTGCGTCACTCCCAGGGCCATAGGAAGTTCCGTTTCGCCGCCGTCCCATTTTGTCGAATTTATTTTTCAAATACGCTAATCCGATCTGAAATCCGTTTGTATATTATTAATCCTAAGAAGTTTGTCTATAGTTCGATAATTGATACCAAAATCGTTATGAAATAATGAATGTTACAAATGAAAATAAAAAAAAAAACGTTTGTTATATCTATGGTTTATACGCTATTTATTATTTCATTTATCATTGCATATTTACTTATGTAATATTAGCTGGTTTTTATTTTTTTATTTTCTTTGATTGCTTTGCAAAACTGGTTAAACATACTAGCAATGTCTCAAATAAAACTAAACGAAATAATAATAATAATAGCAAATACATTTTTAAATTGTTTAAAAGCTGGGGATGGGAGCGACCACTGTTGTGGGTGAGAAGTTTGGAAGGTAGGATACATAAGGTTATATAATTTATACCCGTAAGCAACGATAAGCCATTGCTTGACGAAAGACGGTTCTGAGCGCAGTTCAGTAATTTGAAGTGCCGTGATTTTTTTTTGCGATTTTCGTTTAAATTTAATTTCAAAACTCTTATTAAAGTCGTCCGATGGTTTTAGAAATTTCACCACGTCTAGCTAAGTCCAATATTAGTATTATTACCAATTTTCAAGTCTCTGCGTGTATTTATAACCGAATCATAGCAAAAATACTCCCAAAAATTAAAATTTCTTAAAAACTCAAAAATTGCTTAAAAGTTTTAGCGGTGTTACCGCAAGTAAGTAAATCAAAAAGGCAATAAAAAAATGTCTTGTGATTTTTCGATTCAATCATTTTTTCTGGTAGAAAACGTCATCCGTGTTTTTATAAAATAATGAAATCGTGAAACTGTGCGTTTTTCTACGTTTTTTCAAAAAATCAAAAAATGACCGGCTAGAAGTACCATCTAGACATCTTGAGCTTTCAGTAATGTTGCTACACGTAAAAATCGGAGCAAGTTTACTAGGAAATAGGAAAGAACGTGTCCACAGACTAGAACAAAAGAAAAATAAACAGCATTGTAAAACTGATAGCTTCTTCGCTACGCTTGGAATCTAAAAGTATAACGTGTATCCCTTAATATGATAACATCAGTTTACATCACTCTTAATTTTCATTAATTAATTCATTCATTAATATTTTTCATTAATTGTAATTTAAAGAATTTCATAGTTAACTTCAGTTAATGACGGAGAGGCAAATAAAACGTCGACAGTGACTCTATAATGAACCCGAGAAGAGTTTAGAGGAAAAGCAACAAAAATAATACATCATTGTGAAACCCAAAGAATCCACTTAGAATCTAAAACAAGAACATTAAATGATCGATTCAAACCACAAAATCATCTTTTAAATACATACACACTTTTGCAGTAAACACATCCCCGAAAAGTTTCCTCAAACTTCCTGTTTTACTAATGTGGATTGTATTTAAGAATTATTCCCTCGTGTAAAAGACATTACTAAAGAACTTTTACGCCTGAAAATATTTGGCGCAGAAAGAATTATCCACCGAAGTGTTGACTTCTATCATCCTATATATAGTGTGGTTGCCGAATTAACAGATGTCTCTAAAAAAAAAAAAAGTTTATAAGCACCGTATGGCCAACGAAACTGAAATATCTGTGTTTTGGGAAAATAAAACTACACGTTTTATAAATATAATAATCTCGTAATCCTCGCGCTATAGTCTTAATTTTCAAATAAATAAGAGAAAAACTATATCGCCGTAAATAACATAGTGTTTGCGAGTTTGGTTGTTTTCTATTAGCGAAAAGAAAAAAAAAAAAGAAATAAATAAATACACGTGTGTGTATAGTAATCCGTTATATTTTTAATGAAAATTTCTTAAAGAAAGTGTCAACAATTTTGAAACGTATGTGCGTTACGTTGGTACGTGTAGTGAATGCACGCACAATATTTAATATGATGTATACATTTATACGATATGAAATATGATCAGTCATACTGCGTGTTAAATAGCTTTCTAAATTGTTTGCCAAAACGCTGACTTATATTTTATTTAATTTTTCTGTCGCGTAAACAGTATACCTAATTATAACAACCATTTATGCGTACCTACGATAACAATTGTAACGCGTATAAGTCCCGTTTTATAGCAGACACACGTTTTAATTATGACACACCATAAATCCATTTGCAGCAAAGTTATCCGCGCAATCATTAAAATGACTCGTGGGATAGTGTATGAATAAAGATCACCCGATAGGATAGTTTTCACTACTGCGGTATAAAGTTGCAGGGGGTTTCTGTTCAAAATACAAGTATATATTTTTAATAATGTCCAAACGACGGGTTTGATAGACAAATAAATTGTGTACTTTCAAACTAGTTGTTTAAAACGTCTTGTCGATAAAACATTTCCGAATACTGCGTCAGGTAAACATTTTTGTCGGATACATTTAAGTAAATTTTTCGTCAAACATCCCTCGTCAATCCGCTTAAACTTTCGGATTTTAAATTTTCAGTGTTAATTATGTGAAAAACGCAGGAGATTTAGTGAAATTCGCCTAATTGTAGTTTATTGTTCGCTTTCGGCTCGCTCGAGATTTCGAGAAGTATTCTGATATTTTTCGTCTGAGCGCGTTACTGCAGTATTTTCCGAGCATCGGCGGGTAGCTTTTCGAAACCGTTCTTGAACTTTGGTAGTTAATTTATTTTTATTTTTTTCACCCGCGTTTGCACAGTAATCAATACTTCGTATTCATATCCTATACAATACGTTCAGCACAACACTCACCCGATTATCTTCACCTACATATTATACCGATACATTTATTATATATGTATACACATAAATATTGTCAAATATTGTAAAGCTTTCGGTTTTCAGCATATGAATACACGTTTCAATACAGTTTTACGTCTTAATTGTACGTTGGCCATTTCCGTTTGTCATGGTTCACGCGGGTTTCGGTGGTTCAACGTCGAAATCGTATTTGTTTTGGTAAAATCGAATACACTTCGCGATGCTCTTCGATTATTATTGCACATAAATATATTATATTCCGAATACGCGATATTAAATGTCAGGAGCGATTGAACAACTCTGATCCACGGCTTTTCTCTAGTCAACACTCTCTCAAATGTTATGACAATTTAAGAAATCAGCAGTAGATACTATGCTATAGTAATTATAGTAAATAAATATGTACATGAAAATGTATGCGTACACATTTTTTATTTATGTATTTATTTACGAGTATTAACCGTTTTAATAATGTTGTTTTTACTATTTTATTTTATTATGTATTGTAATTTGTTTAACTGATAGAAAGGCCCATTATTAATGGCTAATATAATTAATATAAGTATTAAGTGACGAAAAAAATTCGAGCTTAATGGAGTCGATTTTTATATTTTATGTATTTCAAAATTTGAACTTAAAATTTTGACGAAAATCGTAAAAATGTCGGCATTTAAAAATACATATAACAGAATTTCGCTCAGAATCGTATTTCGTTACCGATTTTTCATCGTTGCGAATAAATTAAATAACTCGCGTATTTGTGCCCTGTATATCTCAACTTCTAATAATAGTAGCACGCTTAACAGCGGTATCGGTTCTTTTTTAATATTCGATCGCATTATATCGTATTTTGATACTAAATTCAACTTGAGGCGAGTTGAATAATTTCACTTCAGCTTTCAAAAGCACGAAAAAATATCACTACTAAATAATTGCGGTGTCACCGCGAATTTAGTCGACAACGGTTTTGCGTTATTTTATAAATCGTACACAATTTTTAGTGCCAAGACGAATAATTGCGTATTTTTGGATTTTAATAATCAGCCATTTCGTTGTTTTATATATAACAATGTGATTCGTTCAACCGTCCAACATTTATTTGTTCAGCAATTCAGTATAAAATACAAAACATATTATGATGGATATTATTGCATAGTTGAATACTTATAAAATACATTTTATTGCGGTCGATTGATATGTTATTATAATCGAATGTGGACGAGTGTTACAGAAATTGATCAATCGACAAAAAAACCGATAAACACCTATACAGACTACAGAGTGATCCAATATAATTTAAAATTCAGTGAAATCGTATATTTTTTAGTGTGATCTCCTGTAAAGAAACTATATACTTTTAGATTCTGAGCGGAGCGAGGAATGTATGTATAGGTTTCACAATGATGTTTATTTTTTTTTATGTGAAAATTTTTTTTACCAGAAAGCATACTGCGATTATCAAGTACAGCACTTTTTCTGAATGAAAATTTGCTCTGGTTGGTACTTTAAAGAGGTCATTTTGTGCAATTCTCATTAATATTCGAGATAATGAGAAAAACATGGTCCTTTAGGTTAAAAGAGATTAAAAAATTAAAAATAAGGTTGCCATTGGCAACTGTTTTTATTTATTTTTTGTTATTATTAAGTTTTTATTATTTTAATATTTTTAAACAGCCATGGTTGTCATGGAAACACACATTTTTAAAAAAAACAATTAGTTCTATAGACCGAGTTACATTAAAATAAAATAAATTTCGATTTCAATACATTCTTTTACCTATCACTAGTATAATGATATATATATATATATTTACATACATTGTCGATAAAGCATCACTAGTAACCGAACTCCAATCAGAATTGTTTTTAGTAAACAATAGTTTTTCGTTGCTTATAGACATGCATGAAATTCCCTTCTGTATCCCACCGTCTTAACTTCCCACTTATAACAGTGGCTGTACCCGTCCCCATTATCCTAGGACAGGTTTTTTTTTTTTTTATCGAAATACAGATTTGTTGTAGTTAATCATTCCGTATAATGCATATTATACAATACATACATAATATATCATCTTATTATACGATGTGCTTGTATTCTTATAATTTATTGTATGATAATATTATAACACAGGTAATGGATGTATACACAAAGTAAAATAAGTCATCATCAACTTATTATCATACTAAATGTTTTTAAAAGATCTAAAAATTACCGTTTAGTCTTGAAGTGTACATTTATTAAGGTTACTTTACTAATTGTACGATTCAACGGGAATGAATGCAACAATTTTCTTGTTTAAAAGGACTCTGTTAGTTGAATTTATTCTTACGTTTATTTTATCGTGGTTATAATTATTTCTATTGTACAAGGTAAAAAGTGGATTTTTATATAAAATAATATTATTTTAATCGTATTTAAAACGTTTCTTTTGATACAAACTTCAAATCAATATTTCTGATTGTGACGTTTTCGCAAATTGTTATCAATTGTGTACCTATTTAAACCCTTAGTATTTGACCCCAAAGACGATTTTTTACCAATACTATTAAGTTATTCAGCGTCATTAATTCATTAATAAGCGGACATTAAAAAAAATGTCTAAAATATTTTTGTGGACAATACTGTTACCTCCTCTTACGGACGTTACTATATATTATTGTGATATATTTTTAAAAATTTTAATTATATAAAAAGTTTAAAGTAAATTACTAGAACGAAAAAAAAATATCCTCCAATTTCCATAGTATTATGCGAATAAAATAAAAACAATAGTTTTTCTTGAAATGATTTGAGTGTGTTTTCTGTTCGAAACGTTAATTACAAACAGAAACAAAAACACACATTGTAGTAAAATCAATATGATTTATATTTATTTCGCTTCAAATCTAAAATTAAAAACTGATGATGTACATAGACTGGTCGTTTATTTCACTTCGTTCTTTACAGAGATGATTGTTATTACCGTAGCCGTTAGTAGACAATAATTATTCTAATAATCATAATAGTAATAAGTGATGCAGCTATTACTTTCAAATTAAATTTGATAATCATTGTGTTCAATATAAAAAAAAAAAAGAAACGATTTTGAGTAAAATTGTAGGTATTTTACTCTCTTGGGTGTCAATTTTTGGTGAAAAGGTCACCTTATTCTAAACCATTGCGCACTATAAATATAATATGCAATTGGCCATCAGCCCGTTATAATAATATTATATGTACATCACAGATATAAATAATAAAATAGACTACCTACTGACTACCGTGATATAACGTGACGACGTGAAGTTATTATCCGCCATTTTAAGTGGGGTCAGATGTATGCCAGAAATTAGAAATTTACAAGTTTTTATGCCTATGATTATAACTTATAAGACTAGAATTTGTGATATCAAAATTATTATGATCTGATAATAGATACTAGTGATCTATTATTAACAGCAGATATGGCGGCCTCGAGGGTTTTCACGGTTAGCATAATGTAGAGAACCTAGCAATCCAGTTTATTATCTATGTCTGTGATGTAGTTATAACGCATGAATTTTACTGATCAACTAACGATAAAATGTTGAGAACATGTTGTAGGCTTCACAAAGAAAAAAAAAAAATTGAATAATGGTGAATTATTTTCTACAACATATATTAATATTATCATTTGAACAGTTCATAAGAGGAGAACCCCGCAATGAAATTTGATTTTAAAATGCGGGGTACGTTCATACCGGAATGAAATTTTGAAAAAATTTGAACGCGTATTTTTAGTAACCATCTGGTAGGTAAACGATATTATAATGAAATATAATGCCGATGAAAAAATATTGTAAAAATAATTTTTCTCTTGTAAATATAATATATTGTGTAGTCACAATATTATATTTCTTTTGGTTTTAAGCTAGGGGATTCATTGCGCGTTTCGCCAAGTCCTTTTCCTTGTTCAATTTGTGTACCTACCATATATCTTCCTACCATACACGATAGTATACTACCGCGTACAATTTGTAAATGGTTTTACTATACGTCAACACAGGTTACTTGGTACCTAGTCGAAACGAGTTTACCGAGAAAAAAGAATACGAAAACTAAAATAGTAACTAGGCATGGTAACTAATAAGGTACAATATATATGAATCACCATCTCCGCTTAATACAAAACATATAAACATGTTTTTAAAATTGATGAAAAAAAGGCTAATCCAAAAATTTACCCGATTTACATATAATACAGTTTTTCAAATTTAACTAATAAATTAATGTTTATATAGTTTCCAAAATGAAATATGACGTTCAATATTCGGAAACTAATATCCATTAAAGTCACTCATAATAAACTTTTATAAATTATAAGTGTGTTGGTGCAACATATAGTATGTAAAATAAAATCCATACCATTTTTTTTTTTTTTTTAGATAGGTATCGATTGTAAATCATAATTTACTTTTGAAAAATGATTTATAAAAAGTTGAAAACTATATCAAGCGAATAACTTTTTGGATAACATTAATCAGTTCGTTGCAGACTGTGAGTTTATAAAGTACTAATAATAGTATACCCATAATTATACAATATTATTACGAAAAATCAATTTATCAATATAGAAATAGGCGTGATTCGAGTCGAGATGAATTATTAAAAAAAAAAAAAAAAACAAAAATTACACGATACGTTTACGCAGTCTATGAAGTTACCACTCCCCTCTTACTTTATCCGATCGGTTTCAGATCAATTAAAAAAATGTATAAATGTTACGTTTCAGGGACTAATATCAATTGATAAAAAACAATTTTTAACCTAACTGTTTTCGAGAAAATTCAACTTACATTTAATTCTAAAAGCACAATCGAAGTGCGTTTTATAAATTAAGTACTCATTATTACTAATGTTTTTCCCGGAGCAGCGCTGATCCTCGGTAAATGGTGCCCGCTCGTGTAGTACCGGCGGCGCAGCTGGTGATGAGACTAGCGCACACGCGGGGAAGAGGGGGATAAATGAATAACACAATATAGGTGTGTCAGTAAAACAAGAAAGTGTTTATATTTTTGGTGACCAAGAGCAGTGTGGGTTAGATCAGGTTTAACGTAATCGGTTACAAGAGAAAAAAAATAAGACCACCCGAACCCGCGCTCGTACGAACGGGCGCGTCAAAATCGTATTCGGTACTCACATTATATGTATGCGTGCACCCACTTGGTGAGGCCTGTAAAAATCATCGTCACTGTTTTAAAACGTTATAATCCTCGTTGAACATTCAACGTTGTTTTATTGAAAAAACAACAAATCAATGTCAACGTGGAATATTCTGATAATGTTTTTTGCGCGGAAATTGTTGTGGGGTTCGAGGCGTCTAACTATTAGTACTAATTAGTAAATCGAGGGGGGACTGGTTTCTCTGTTTGTAGGTTTTCACCGGGCTTAGACCCCTCAAGCACCACGCCCCACAATTTACCGCCAACGGTTTTACTGTTCGCGTCTTCGTGGTGTCGAAATTAAACGCTGTACCTGTACACGTGTCAATACATTGTGAACAACAATGTTGGTGTTATAATAATACACGTGGGTACGTATTTCGCGTGATACAAACTCGAGATGTACGAACGTATAACGGACAAACTTTATCGGACATCGCATAAATGTTTTGCTTCTCGTTATTGCGTCACAAATAAAACCATGGCAAACTGTTGCAGTTATTAAATGTTATTATTATATAGATGGTGTCCACGATGTAATATACTACCTGTATTATACGGCTTCGCCCGTGTGCAGTTTGCACAATATGTGTACACTTTAGTGTGCATACAGTTGTGCGCGGTATACACACGCAGTCAAGTACCTATTCACCTTGTTAAATGTAATAACATTGTTGTTAAACGTATCAAACCGAAACCGGTTGATTAAAATGACACGATTTACGTGACGTTTCCTGCGCCCGAGTGAACAGGAAGCATTTGTGTACTGCGATATCCGTATTATAGAACGTTCAAATTAAAAAAAAAAAAAAAAAACAAAAAAAAAAAATAAAAACAATCTTTGTAAATAATTATCCCGCGGGAACGCATTACCGGGATAAAAAGAATCGTACGCTTTAATCCGGAACATATTTTATGTGTGCGCCGAACTCAATCCAAATCTGTTCAGCCGCTTTGGCGTGATCGAGTCGCAAACATCCGAACATATTGTCTTTTATAATATCAGTGAGGGTATACTTATTTTTTTTAAAAAAAGAGAAACGTGTATAACTATTGATAACGTAATAAATTATGCGTAAGGTAGGTAGTTTTTTTAAAAACAGTTTGTGTCCGTAAACAACTTTTCTACCATACATCTTTCTTCAATTTAAAACTTAATAGAATTGGTTTTTTTTTTATACAGACTACAAAGGTATGCAATATATACGGTGATTCACTAAGCGTGCTCACCCCAAATTTTCGGTTAAATTTTGCATAGGTATACGTATTGAAATTCTGATTTTTGGAATTTTTGAGAGTAGTCAAAGCCGATATTTTTCAACCCTTTGATTTTTCGCAACATTTAAAAGAGTATCCTGTGGTGATACCGATTTTTGGTTTTTCAAATAAGAACCTATATTTAAAATTCCATAAACAGACGGAAAGGGAGAGTAGTGGAATGGCATTTGTGTGACGGCACGGCGTATGGATTTTTATTAGTGCCCCACTACTTTCCCTCTACTAAAACTTACAAGTGGAATATATCTTTACGGGTTGACGGAAAAAAAAAAAAAAATATGTCGATATCAAAATTTATTTAATGTAGTACTCTGTCTATTTATGGCGTTTTCAATATAGGTTCTCATTTGAACAACCTCAGTTGATATCACCTCAGGATACTCCTTAAATATTGTGAAAAATCTCAGTACTCGAAATTAAGGCTTTAAGTAGACTTAAAAATAACAAAACTCAGAATTATGTATGCGAAATTTAACCAAGAAAATGCGATGAGCACGCTAGTGAATTATCCTGTATATATATATATGTATATAAATAATGCTGTAGAACTAACCTTTAGGTTGACTACTGACAACTAACGAATGAATGAAAAAAAATGTTTCTGTGAAAACATGGTAAATATAGTCGTTTTTAATTCGGCAATAGATATAGAGTCTGATTACTGTTGGAAATACGGAAACACATTTTCGCTGTGTTGTCCGTTAGATAGATACAGAGCCAGAATATTTTTGTATTGCGCCCTCTGAACAAAATACATTATAATAACATAGACAGTAAATGGGCCGGAGAAAAACACAATTTAAATAATATATTCGTTAATGGACTAGAGGTTGGGTTAGGTTAGGAATATCGACGAACTGTGAAGAAAAAAAAAAAAAAGAAAAAAAAAAATCTAGCGTTATTCAAAACCGTAACAGTGGGTCTTGAAAGAGAAGAAGATTAATTAATACGACGCGGTGTAATGGAGGGTAACGGAAAATTATTAATAGCCTGCACGTTTTTTCAACATTAAAAATAATATTAAATAAATCGTTCGTTTAAATAATTATTATAATACTATTATAAAAGCTCGCGAGTCACGACAAACGTCATTATACCGTACACTATCAAACAAACGGCAGCATACTACAAAGCACTTTATTTGGACGGTTACGAGTCAAACGCATTTGCTGTATTGATGTGTACGCTGCAGAACCTATTCACGTGCATTACGCAGTTACCCTTCATAAAGGTGTTTTCGTCTATTACAATATAAATTAATCTCGTATTCGATCCGACGCGACCGCATTGTTACAGCCAGTAATACCGATGGGTTATGATTTGTATACTTACGTCGCATTATCATATTATTTCCATTTCAATAGCGATTTGTGTGGTGTGACCCGATTTTATTTTAGATTTTGAGCGAAGCGAGGGATCTTACTACATAGTGCGCATTTTTTCCCCCTAGAAATATTGCCTCAATCAAAGCATGACTAGAGTCCGTTTTTGTTGCATTTCGGCTCTAGTTGGTACTTTGAAAAGGTCATTTTTAAGCCCGTTTATATTCGGGATAGAGAGAGAAAACTGGTTCTTTGGGTTAAAAAAAAAAAAAAAAAAAGATTTTCATCGGCAGCCGTTTATATTTTTTATTTTTTGTTATTATTAATTTTTTATTATTTTAATCTTTTAATCTTTTTTCAGCTACCGTTGTTGTCATGAAAACGCACATTGTTTTTTTTTGTTTTTTACCTTTTATATTAAATTTTTTCTTCGTTCAGAATCGCTTTTCGTTAGCAATGGTTTATCGTTGCTTACAGGTGTAAATTACAAAACTTTATATATTCTACCTTCCCAACTATCCACCTACAAAAAGGCCGTACCCGTCCCCAATATCAGCTCTATTTTTTTTAAATTTTTTTTATTTAAAAAATATATTTTTTTACATATGCGTTTTGAATACTTAAAAGTAATTTTTAATTGTGTTTTATTCCAAAATATAAAATACTTTTGATTATTTCACAATATTTTCGTATTCAATTTTATCTAAAATAATATTTTATAATGGTTTTAAAAGTATTTAATACAATTTTGTATACATGTATTGTACTGTTAAATCTCAATAACACGTTTTAATAATATAATATTATAATCTCATTATAATCTTAACTATAGTTAATAAGTGAATAAGTTAATTTACCAACATAATTAAATGAAATACTCACATACAAAATAAATTTAAAGTTTAAGTATTTTATTGAAATTTGTTGAAAGTTCAGTGTATTATACATTTTGTAAGGCATTTACAATGTGTTGATAAAAACGTATTTGTACCTACCATATTTATATTATTCAATTACTTTTGAAATAAAGTATTCAAAACCGTATTCTGAATACATTTAAACAATCTGTTTTATAAAACTGACTGCAAATACAATATAATGTAGGTACTTTTATTTACTGGTCATTATAATTGTCTAAAAATATAGGCACCTATGTTAAAATACAAATATTATAACGACATAAGTATAGCTGATTATAAATGAAAATATAGGTTTTATAAAAGTAAAAACAAAAGTAATTATTTCAACATTGGACCGAATAAAAACTTTAAAAAAAAGTGCAGGCCCCTAGATCTACCTTAAAGTTTTCGAATAACTGACACTCTGTGTACATATACAAGTAGATTTCGAAACTTTTAAAGTTTTTTGATAATATCTTGTTCAAATATTCGCCGTTATATTCACATATCAAAATTCGATTTTGGTTAATGCGAGATTTCAAATAAAAAAATGTACAAGCTATTTGTACCTTTCTGTAGGCAATCTCTATATTTGTTTAGATACCTCGGAACAAATACGGAAATAATTTACAAATAGTGATTTTTCATCGTACTTCTAGTATAAATCTTGACATAAATTGATGGGTTAGCTGAAATTCACCGTGCATCATAGTGATTACCTGATATTTATGTAGGTAGGAGAGATCGGGCCAAATTGATTGATTCGGTTTTAAATACTTGGTTACCTCGTCAAGTGGTGATTTTTTTAGGATATTTAGAAATACATGGATGGTATGATGTAAATTATACCCGTACAAATTATTATTTGATAACCTATGAACTTCTGTTGTCATTTATTTGCTTTTTGCATTAAAATAAAAAAATTAGACCCGCATCCAGTAGGCCTTTTGCCATAAACCAAATAAGTAATTCAATTTACTTTTGAATGCGTGGATAGTGGTAGATATTGGCAGCATATTATATTAGCGGGTATGTGAAATTTTATTTTACTTTGAGTTTAAATAATAATGTGTTCAAAATTATATGATGGGGCAAACTGACTGGGGCAAGGTAATGAACCTGAAAAATTGCCACTGTCTTCTGTTTTACTATAAAATGTTTTTCTATTTGAAGCTATTAAAAACGTATTATTTATTATAAATGTTCCAAATTTCATAGTAGCTTTAAGTTATTTATAAATATAATGTGATAATTATATACCTATTTAATAATGAGTTAAATTGTTTATAAATTAATGAAAATAAAAGTTAAATTATGTTAGCCAAGTTGATTTAAGAACTTACTATTACAGCATATTTAAAGATTACACTTGAAATTTACTTACAGAACATGATTCAATAGAAATCATACAGTAGTCAAGTTGTCCCATTGGGATGTCATCTTGCTTTAGATATGGGAAAATATGACGAAATTTTCAAATTTTTTTTGGATAGACAATTAAAAACCAAAAAAAATTATTAAGTATTACTACACCAAACACTTTTACTTTTTGTTTATTAAAGATTACATGTAAAAAAAAAAAATGAAGAATATCGAACCACTAGTTGTAGCAAGATAATTATTAAAACCTCAAGGTAGTCTACTTGTCCTACTGTCCCTCTACTATTAAATATTGATATTTTGGTAGTTTTTTCTAGATCTTTCTTTTCCGTTAGTTTTCACACTTTCTTTAGCCTTATACGATGACTTCAATAAGGCCTCAAGCAAGTTTTTGACGTAATGTATACCTACCTGTTTCTTATCATATTATACGACATTATATCATATATCTTCATATTTAATCACTCTTTCGGTCCAAGGGATTTTGAGCACCACAATTCGAACGTCTTCTCCCCTGCTGTGCCCCCTGTACACTGTACAGATATCACTTCCGTATGGTTCTACAATTCGTGCGAATAAACTTTGACACAACATTATGAATAGCAAAAATCACTTTGGGCTTCGGACTTTACGAGTGTGTACGAGAAAATAGGAAGTTATTGGTTTTACGTTGATACTCGTATTTTTTGTCGAAAAATATTTGAAAGAGCTATAATTCATATTTCCTTTTTTGTATAGCATGCATATTTAAACCATCGGAGAGGAAATTTTTATACGTGGGTTTCTAGGTCAAAATTGAAAAATGTCCATTAGTTCTATCGGCCAAATCGCAAAGAAATATGAAAAGAAAAAAAAAAAGTTACAAGTTTACGATGTCATTTTATATGTTAATACCGATATTTCCCATATCAAATTTTGAAACTATTATAATATCATTTCTTACGAATAATTTTTACACTCTGTAATATTAGATTGTTTTAATATTATTTACTATTTACTAGTATAAGTAAAAAAAAATTCGTATTATTTTGTTATTGAAACGAATCGTTTTATTTTCGCGCAGAGGATTTTGCTATTTTCTATAACATTTTCCGGGGTCGCGGATAATTAGTCAAAATACGAGTGTTACGTTTTTAATCTGTACAAATATTTTCAATTAAATTCATTCACCAACGATCAAGTATCGGTAAGTATAATGTAGTATAATATGGGCTGTAGTTTGCGATTTCTCAATAAAGCTTCATCGCACATTTGGTAATAATTATTATTATTTCGTAAAATTGCACACAACAATATGCATTATTGTCTACAATAGCGTGAAAAAATACGAATACAGTACGTGTTATTGAGTTTCTCGGGATAATATTTATGCGTATAGAAAACTCGCGGTTATTATTATTACGTTTTGAAAACACTCATTACGCAGCGGTATATACGTTTCAGAACTGAACACCGCGGTGTGCGATAGAAATCGATTTTTGGTTTTACGTCCGTTTCTTTACTGTATAAGTAGCTGTATATGTACAATACATGTCTGCTTGTTCTGCCTGTTTTTTACAAATTCTACAATTTTCGTTTATCGTAATATCATTTCCTATACATAGCGACCGAGGTGGCTATGTATAACGAGTTATTACGTAATGTATAACGGTTCAGATTGAAGGGGGGGGAGGGAGAAACACCGATATCAGATTTACCAAAAATTTCGTAGATAACCGGCTGGTTCGCGATAAAAGAGTTCTAATCGCCATGTAAAATATTTTATATTTACGCACCTATATAAAAACTATGATACCGAGTATCCGCAGTATGCGCATGATATAGTACGAACATTGTAATCTGCCGTACGAGAGTAAACATTAAAAATTAAAATGAAACTCGTTGTTAAAGTGCACGCTACACGCTAGGTGTACAAACCAGTGCAGATTAACCGTTCCGATGAAATTATATTACATCGCAGTACCGGATGCGCGTACTAAAAACTTTTCGAATGCATTTCGAAAACGTTGAAAAACCGCGTTGTGTGTCGTTACCAGAGCCAAGATTTACAAGCGCTTATATCGAAATCCCTAAACAATGTGTAATAGCGATCGATTTTTCTTCGTATTTCGTGAACCCGTGCAACATTCACACCGTGTACATTCATGTGACGTGCCGGTGCACGCAACGCTGACGTATTTTACGAAACGTTAGAAATAAAGAAGAAACGTTTTCACGGTAAAAAAACAACGGGAATGTGTGAAACGTAAACGGTATCGAATAAAAAGCGAGTGCCTAAAATCGCGGAAATTCCGGCGCGTAGACGTTTCAATTATGATGTGAAGTCGCTCTGCGTAAGTTTTGTTTCAATAAGAAGCCAATGTGAATGTTACGCCCGTATTTAAAATCGATTTTATGAATATTTTCGGGATCGTCAACGACGTTTGCCGAAAAAAAAAAAAACACGAAAAATGCATTTAGTCGAAAGTAAAACAACATAATGTTATTTTATTTATATTTTTTTTTTTTAACCATTTTAACCGATATTAGTATACCGGCGTGATACGGGATTTTCGACCGGTGGGAGGATGTGGAGTAAACATTCGCTGTCACACCGGAAACGAACGTTCATTTCGGTATGATGATGATTTTTTTTTCTCTGTGAACAACTTTTCTAACATCAATTTTGCTCAAAAATCATAGCGCTTTTTCTGAAAGGAAATATGACCGGGGCTGATACTTTAAAAGGGTCATTTTTTTGATTTTCCCGGTTGTTTTCATAATAAATGGGAATAAAGCCGTGAAAAATCACGGAAAAACGTAAGAAACACGGGCAAATGGGTATACAGTATAAAACAAATATTATTAAAGAAAATTTAAAATTATTTTACCATGATGGTTACGATATATATATATATATATATATTGTTGACAAAAAAACACTATAAACCGAACTCCGTTCAGAATCGTTTTTTCGTAAGCAATGGTTAATCGTTGCAAACAGATATACATATATTACCCATCTATCTTCCCAACTCCTCACCTACAACAGTGGCCCACCCCTTGGGCGAAATATGGCCGTATTTTTTTTTCCCGCGTCATCAGTGCGTGGGCAATATTATAGTGTATTGTGTATTAGCGTTTCCTGGCATTCGATCCTGTGAAAATCGCTTAAAATATCGGGAAACGGGACAATTATTATAATATTTTTTACTTGTAAAATATGAAAATCAAAACGTGCATCGGGATTTTTAAAATGTATTATTCATTTTGATATTGTACAAAGGATTATTCTGCGAACATTATTTTACGTCAAACAGACAATAGCGTTTTGTTATTGAATATTATTTATTAAGAGAAGTTTGTTTTGTTTTCCAGTGTAAGGCGGGTAATATTATTACCTACGGGTATCGGTACGAAAACGAAAAATGTAATGCAAATTTATTTAATTATTTATTACATTTTGAACGAAACGGTTTTACAATATAATTAATTTTAAGGAAAAATATGGGTAATTTTAACGCTAACGGTTGATCTTGCATTAACGGCATTTTACTGGAAACCAACACGACCCGACCATTTAGTTATATAAATTATTTATTTGTTTATAAATTATTGGTAGACGCGCGTTGTTTATATTTTTCTCGTCAGATTCTTAGATTCTGAGTGGAACGAAGAATGTATTAGTTTAGCAATGATGTTTATTATTATTATTATTTTTTTTTATGTGAACCCATTTTCTACCAGAAAGCATACACCGATTATTAAGTATAGCATCTTTTCTGGAAGGAAATTTTTTCTGGGTGGTACTTTAGAGAGGTCATTTTTTGCAATTCTCATTAATATTCGAGATAATGAGGAAAATCTTGGTCTTAAGGTTAAAAAATATTGAAAGATTAAAAATAAGATTGTCATTGGCAACCGTTTTTATTTATTTTTTGTAATTATTAAGTTTTTATTATTTTAATATACGTTTAAAGAATCATTGTTGTCATGGAAACGCACATTGTTTTAATCATTTTACCCTAATATGACATAATACCGTATATTGTGTTGTATTTTGACTAAGCAACATTATAAACTGAACTCCTCTCAGAACCGTTTTATTTTTTCGTTAGCAATGGTTTATCGTTGTTTACAGATATACATTAAATTCCCGTCTGTAGTCTACCTTCCCAACTTCCCGTCTACACCAGTGGCTGTAACCACGTGCGAAGTATGCCACCGTCCTTTTTTTTTTCTTTTGTTTGGAAAAAAAAAACCCCTTGATAAATTCTTTTATTATATTTACGAGTATTGTCATTGATCGACGGTTCTGAAAAAAAAAAAAAAAAAACTTAATTAATTAAATTTAAAACGACTTTTACACGGATAATGCAAATTTATTTACCTACGATATTAAAACAATAAACTTTATTATAGCATTTAATATAAGTAAGTATTTAATTGACTTGAATTGAATTGAATTCGATAGCATCGTTGATTTAATAAAAAATAAAACATTGATTAATCGGGCGCATTTCGATGGAATCAATACTCGATTATATTAATAATATAATTACATATTTTTATTATATTCGTAGTGATTGATCGTTTACTATTGAATAATACTTAAATAGCAATAATATATAATACAATAATATCTTTATTTTTTTTTTAATGCGTATTGTCGATTTTTTTTTGCGCGTGTTTTTAAAAATTGTTCCTCCTTTACAACGTATCATCCCTAGTTATTATGTTATACGAGATCATGAGAATTGGACGTTTTTAATCGTGATACTTACCTAGTCAATAATAGCTAATCTGTATATTATTATCGACACTATACTGATGTATACGGGTAGTGTCGATTTACCGATTGTATCGATTAATCCTATACAATCGTTTTTTTTTAAACGTATCGAGTATTAAGAATGACTATCACGCAGACCTGGGTACGTGTAGGTAGGTTATATCGTTTGAAATTATTGATTTGTTTTAACGTTACTGCGTAAGGAGTGGAGGGAGGGTTTCACATTTTTGACGAACAATGTGGAAGGTAAAAAAAAAAAAAAAACAAACAATAATCGTTCCATTGTATAATTATTAATTAGTTTATTCACGCGATATTGACAATCGAATTGAAAACGAGCGGACAATGATGCGTGCGTAATTTATGTAAGTAATTGGACAAAATTAATATATCAAAATACTCGAAAACTTAAAAAAGTTCAAAATCATTTCCCATATGTTATCACATCGGACGGGTTAACAAGGGCATTGACTCGTCTTCGGACGTCTGTGTTCGTTTGTCTGAAACACGCCCCTAGGGTTAATAAATTCGCATAAGGGGGGGAAACAAATAAAAAATACGACTCTGGGTAGAACTCTGTTAAATTCTGTTTTTTTGTGCGAACTACATTTAAATTAAATATTTAATTGATTTTCAACCTCGCGAAATAATTAGCAATGCTTAAACATTTGGTTTATTTCAGTAATTTAATACCTATGCAATAATAATTATGATTGCGACTTTTCTTATTTTCATAATTGTTTTAACTTCAAACTATATTAAAAACAGTAGAAAATAAGGATTTTTTTTTTTTTTACTGGCATAAGAACAACATATAATGAAAAAACTTGGATCGAATTTAAAATTTTTTTTTTTAATAGCCAATACAATTAGTACGATTTGTATCCACACATAAACAAATTAAAACTAAAAAAAGAAACTAGTGAAAATTTCAGATGACTAGGAGTAATAAAAAAATGTACTGTTAATATTTAAGAAATCCGTCACGGTTTAACTACATCTCAGAAGTGCTTTTACAAGAATTCGATAAAATTTTCAGGTTTTTATAATATATTATTGTAAATGTAATTTGAAAAATATAATAATAATAATTATACGTTATTACGGACAGTTTTCCGTTTTTGTCTCCCGGTATTAAGAAAACTGAAAGGAAAATAAATATTGACTACTCCCCAGATAGATCCCCAAAATGATACGAGTAATTTTTTCTGATTGGAGCAAGATTGCTGGTCAAAAATACAAAAAAAAATATGTTTTACACAAACTCGTATTGCAATTTGTAATATCAAACTTGCTACACCTAGAATATAAAATATTATCTTGGTAACTAAATTGAAAGCGGAGACTGTTTTGAAATTTCCACACATTGAATTTTCTTAGAGTTCTCCATCATTTGAAGGAACGTCAAGAACGTCAGGAACGCTTTCGTAAGAAGCGTCTGTTTTTATTTATACAAAAAAACCTACTTGTAGTCCGTGTTACGACTTAATCTATTTTGTCATGTGCTTGTATTTCTATTGTAGTACTGTTATTGGTTGTCAAAAACTAAAAATATAAATTGTTTGCGAATTAAAATTTTAAGTATATTTTTCCCATTTTGTATTTTCAATATTATTCCAAACACGGTATTATAGAATATATAATTTATAAATATAGGAATAATATTCACAATTCGACGGATAGCGTGAATTTTTTATAATAGATCGCGGAATAATTATGCGGTTCTCCATGGACATTCTCTAGGACATTTTCCTATCCTAGAAGCTTCTTTGGGTTACAGAAGAGAAACAACATAAAGATCAAAGTATTCGTGTTTCAATAAAATATTAACACCCGATGTGTTTATATTGAATTTAGAAATACGTCGTATTGAACAATATGTATATGAGCTGTCTTGATTTATCGTTTCAGCTACAAAATAGAGATAAAGGTTTGGATTAAACTCATATTATAAGCGAAATAATCATTCGTTTTATCAAGAGTATAATTGAAACGCACGGATCAAAATTCAAGTAAGTAAATTTAGCATCCCCGGAAATTAGTTTTATAGGAACAAAATTAAATACTGTTAATAAAAGTGTTCTAAAAGTAATTCCAAGTACCTACAGCTCAATTCATCACAAATAAAGGGTCTGGAAATTTATACACAGAAGCGAAACGAAAGTTGAAATTTGTTTTGTTGATTAACGGTAACCTCGGTGATACGGATGAAAAGTATAGTATTATATTATACATTATTACTTACAGTATTAGTAACGGTTGATTATTGTTGTCACGAGGAAAGTAGTATCCGTTAAAAAAAAAAAAAAAAAATGTTTACTTCATCAAAAATAATATTATGCATCATATTGTGGTAAAATTATTACAATAATGATTGTTTAAAAAAGATTAAAATAATAAAAACTTAATAATAACAAAACATAAATAAAAACGGTTGCCAATGACAACCTTATTTTCAATCTTTCGTTATTTTTTAACTTAAAGAACCAGGTTTTTCTTATTACCTCTAATGTTAATGAGAATTAAAAAAAATTACTTCTTTAAAGTACCGCCCAGAGAACATTTATTTCCAGAAAATGTGCTATACTTGATAATCGGAGTAAGCTTTTTGGTAGAAAAAGTGTTCAAATAAAAAAAAAAAAAAAAAAATAATAAACATCATTGTTAAATCAATAAATTCCTCGCTCCGCTCAGAATCTAAAACCGATTGTTAGGAAACATTTTAGTTATTTATTTTAATAAATCATTTCAACTTAACTTGGTAATTTGGTAATATTTAAATTATTTACTGTATTTTGCATTTATGTTTGATTACGTATCTTAATATTTACCAAAACGATCATGAGTCTAATACAGGGATACTTTAACGAGCCTTGTATAGTTATTCTGTAAACGATTTAATATTTAAGTATTGAATACGTGTATATTAAGTTAAGGGTAATTTTTCAAAAAGTAAATGCTAACTTATCTAAGTTATCATTTTTCTGAAAATTTTAATTAATGTACTCGAATTGATAAAATCAACTTCAACTTAGCTAAACTATATTTTTTCATTTAGGGTAACTTAACTTAAACTAATTAAATAAATTGGTTTACTCGCCAAGCTATTAGGTTTTGGAAGCAAACCTAATTATCTTATGAAAACGTTATAGTTGGTTAGGAGTGTTGGGCGGTAGACAGAATAATATAACGAATAATAAGTTTAACAGAGCCGAGAATATTTAGGTGTGTGAGTGGAGTGACAAAAGAAGATAGAATAAGAAATGTATGTACATAAAAGGTAGCTTAGGCGTGACTCATTGTGGACAAACTGAGAGAAAATATTTTAAATGTTCGGGCATGTGATGAGGAAAGACGCATCGGAAACAGTGAGAATTGTAATGCAAATAAACATAGGTGGAAAGAGGGGAGGGAGACGACGGAAAAAGCGACGATTGGATGTGATTTAAAATCATATGAGGGGACAGCGGATGCATACGAGGACGATGTGGGGGATCGGATAAAATGGAAGTTTAAGACCCCAAATAGTTGGGAAAGGGTAACTGTAAGCGGTTACTGTAAAGATATATTTGTATTGTCGTTTTTTCTTATTAAAATTCTTATAATACCTTATCAAATGATATTTTTAAGTTTAATTTCCGGTAACAGTGGGGAAGTGTTGTGAAAACAGTTCCCTCACTGAAGAAAAAAAAAAAAAAGGTTTCAATCTCGTTATTAAAACTAAACCGACCGTCGATCAATCGACGTTTCATCGACCTATCTTTTTTAAATCTTTAAACTAACAGGTTAGGAAAACTCGTATAATGACACGTACTGTTACGCACTTACTCGTTTACGTGTGCATTACAGCCGGTGCGGGACGTGTTTTAGGTGAAACGATTTTCGCAAGCGACACAGAGCCGACAGAGTATTATCAAAAATATCGAGAGAACGGCAGAACCCCTCTCCCTCCCTCTCCGCCCACTGAAATTATGGAAAATTTCCGGCGGGTCGATTCGGTATACGCAATATTGAAACCGACAGCGGGGAGAGTCGTCCCTGTCGAACACCGAATTCGCTACGTCAAGTACGTTCGCGAGACGAAGACGCCGGCACACGGACCACGTCTCCTTAATATTATCACGTGCGTCGTATTGATTTAGGATCCGCGTATCCGTTTTTCACGGGCACAGTTTGCGTTCACGGTGGCCGCGAGTTGCGAATCGCGACCGCTACCCATACATTATTAATCGCACGGTCCCGAGCCCGTCGTCGTCGGGTTTTAAATCGAGACGTACGCTCGAAAGGAAATGTAAGCAAATCGCCCGAAAGTTTTAATGCATTCCGGCCGGGTGCAGTGTACGGGCGAGTCGGTCTAGTCGTCGAGGACCGACCGAGACGCGACGTATAATACGTCACGTATTAGTATACAAAATGTATACGGGGTGTGTGACACGTAGATCCGACGTATGAAATAACACTTTTGTTCTGTTTTTATAGCGTTTGGTTTTTTTATTTTTTTTCACTCGTAATAATACAATCACCGAAGCCATACGCTATAACTTCTGTATTTGAAAAAAAAAAAAAAAAAAACGTATTTTAATAAAAAAAAATTGCTTTTACAATATCCAAAAATGGCCATTTTTTAAAACATATAATACAATATAGCGCATTTCGAAACAACATGTTTGCGTTACCGAATATTTATTTGATGACGAATTGTTAATTTTCTAAAATTGTTTGAAGTTCATGATTGTTTAAATTGTCCCCATTGTGCCATTACTGTCAACCGATTCACCGATTTGTCAATGAAAAATAATTGTAATAATTTTTTTGAACGTGAACATCAGACAAATTTTAGTTGTATCGCCGACATTCTGTTTCAAAATATACACGGTGATTCACTAAGCGTTACTCAGTACTTGCCCTATTTTTTCGGTTAAATTTTGCATGTGCTCAAATTCAGATTTTTAGAATTTTTAAGTGTAGTCAAAGCCGATATTTTCGAACACTTAGATTTTTCACAACATTTAAAGGGTATCCTTAAATCCTGCGGTGATAACAACTTTGGTTTTTCAAATGAGAACCTATATTATTACAAATTCCATAAATAGACGGAGCATTATTTTAAATACATTTTGGTGTTAAGATTTTTGATTTTCGGGATGAGCACGCAAATGAATCGTCCTGTATTCTTGTATATTTAAAAAAAAACAATTATTAATATTAGAACGTTAGAAAACCGAAAAAAAAAAAAAAAACTACGGTAATTTTTTTCTAGAATATTTCAATTCCACGCGTTCGAATCGAATTCAATTAAAAATCGTTTTCTTTTGGTAACGCGTGCGCGCGCGCGGCGGGGATGCGACGAGAGAGACGAGCGTTGCGAAGCTCTAAAAACAACGATCGCCTCGTTATGCGCGCATACGGATGGGCGCGTACGGTGGGTGGGGGGTGGGGGGGACCTATTGTTCGTAAACGTAACTTATCGTCGCGGCGAACGTTTTAATACGCCGGCAATAAAATTGAATCGGTTCGAAATGAGTTAACGGGTCCGGACGATAACGAGAGCCGACCGTGCGGGCGTTACGCGGGATTACCGCGCCGTGTACAATGTTAATAACATCGCGGAATCGCCGGCGACGCGGGGGTGTACGAGGGGTGTCGAGCGCACGCGATGTTTTTACTGTCGCGGTACCGTTGTTATTGCAGCGCGCCCGAAAACGATAACGACACGGTCAAAAATATCTGCGGGTCGCGCACGGAGCCGCGGCGTTCGATTCGAAGACCGCTGGTCGCTGTTGCCGCCGATTCTGTTCTACGCCGTTCGCGACGCTCCCGCCCCGGGCGGTGCCCGTCGAAACTCAAAAACGGAACCGGTTTTAACGGCGCGCTCAATTTACCCCGGTTTTCCCCACGTCCGTTCCCACGTTTTAAACACGTTTCACGAGAAATCTCCCGGGAAAATCGAAAAAACGACCACCACCACCCCCCCCCCCCAAAAAAAAAAAAAAAAAAAAAATTGTTCCCGGTCGATCGTCCCCGATCGGTTGCCGTTTCCGAGTAATTCGTCCGTATCGGCTAGCCGTTAACACGTCCGTTCGGGGAACGAAAACCCGCGGAAAACTCCGGACAACGGACATTATCGATTACCGACGTACCGCCATCGGTCTCGTCGAAACATTTCGGCGCCTTTTTCGCCGGCACCGACTGTTTATTCCGTTCGCCAAAAGTTACCTAATTGTTTATATTTATTTTCACTGTTTACCGCGGACGTTTCGCCGAAGATTTAGAGCGCGCCGCCGTTAAGTTCCGCGCGCGGCACGTATGTGTGTACGCGCACGGTGTTAGCGCAGACTGTTTATATTACGCGCGTATCGCGTACCTATTGACAAACGGACCGTTAGAGCCTTTGCCGGAACTGCCGCGGAGAACGCCCCGAACGAAACAAACACAGACACGCCGTTTTTTTTTTTTTTCGTTTTGTTTTTTGTTTTTTTTTTT
The DNA here is from genome assembly GCA_902439185.1 of Cinara cedri. Lineage (NCBI taxonomy): Eukaryota > Metazoa > Arthropoda > Insecta > Hemiptera > Aphididae > Cinara > Cinara cedri. Next base: position 2,899,857 of record CABPRJ010000477.1, on the reverse strand, counting down.
TTTGCTTTTTCATTTCCTCCGTACATACACGCGTGTATCCCGTATATATTATTGTACACAATATACACGCGCGCGTTTCTTATATTATACACCCCAGAAAACGTTTCCAAGATGAACAGTCTGAAACCGTTGTTGTATAATATATATACATATATATGTATGTATGTGCGCGCATGGAAAAAAAATAGCATGTAAATTATGTTTATTGCCTGTGAAAACGGGGGCGCATGACTTAAACGAAAAAATAAAAATAAATAAACCGGGATTTATTTATTTGTTTTTTTTTTTGTTTTTTTCATCCGTCGTATCGCCCCCGCGACTACACACGCTCTCGCCGCTCGGTACCGCTCTCGGCGGAAGCACGCGAAACGGCTTTTCAACGAACACTTTTTTCTTTTTCCCCATCCACACCACCGGCGCTGGTCGGGCAAGACATTCTGAAATCACATTATTATTATTGTGGATACCGCAGCTGCCGGGTACTGTTTTTTCCGAAAATCATTTCGTTCGGATATCACGATTATTGCCAATGTTTTATGACCCGCAGTGTATTTTATATACGCGTACGCGTACACAAAACACCGACAGCACTGCAGCTCTGCCGTTGACAGCGGAATATTGTAAAGTAGGCACAAGCATACGCGCGCGCGCGCGCGGAGAAAACACCCGCGGAAAAACTCGGCCACTCGTCGTAGCACGCAAAAACAATAGACTGCAGCGCAAACACCTAATATAAAACTAATTAAAACCTAGTGTAAAATCAAGGCGGCGCGCGAATAATACAAATTTATACGCCGTCGTTATTAATAGGCAACGACATCGGGTATTTCCGAAACGTTGTTAATTGAATTCAAATTTTCAAAGGAACGTCTGTAATAAACAATATACTAGTAACGTGCATAATAGTAACGCGGGCGCGTTGTTTTTTACCCGTAAAACGTTTATTAAAACACGTCGACGGTGTTATGAATCGGCGACATCTAGCGATTTTTCACCGGAGTGTTGTTTTTAACGCAAATTGCATTTAAATAGCGGCAAACCGTTCTGTTCCGCCATTCTACTCGGGTACAACAACAATCATACGAATCAGTACGGTACTATAAATATATTGCGCGGTTATTAGAGCGGTGAATTTTTTTTTTAGCGGATACCGTTTTTGTTTAGCTCATTGCGTTATACATTAGCGAAAAGTCCGAATTATGTAGAGACCGACTGGGTTGTTTTAGATTTCGAGTGGAGCGAGGAACGTATTGAGTTGAGAATTTGTTTTTATTTTTATTTTCTTTACCAGAAATTATGTTCCGATTTACAATGGCGGCACTGTTTCTCCGACTGGGGCCGGTACTATTTTCTCAATAAATGGGGAAAAACGGGAAAATATACGAAATGTATAGGTATTTTTTTTGCCCGTGATCAACTTTTCTACCGGAAAATTTGTTCCGATTTACAATGATGGCAGTTTTTCTGAGAAGAAATCTGACTGGTGCTTTAGAGGGGCCGTTTTTTGATCTTCCCAGTAAATAGAAAAAACAGGGAAAAACACGAGAAAGCTGGGAAAAATGTAGGGAAAACAGGAAAATAGGTACAATATCAAACATATATTATTGAAGAAAATGTTTAATGAATAATACGCAATTATTTATTACCATAATATGACAAATATATTGTTAACAAAGCAACACTATTAATCGAACTCCGCTCAGAATCGTTTTTTCGTTAGCAATGGTTTATTGTTGCGTATACAGATGTACATTAAATTCCCGTCTATATCCTACCTTCCTAATTTCTTACCTACGAAAGTAGCTGCACCCGTCCACATTATCCTAGGACAGTTGTTTGTTAAATTTTTAATTTGTCGCTTAGTTTTTCCTTAATCTCGGCACCGCAACTCTTCGAGAGTTGTCGCTTTCCATTCTTCGCGTTTCTATACCTTATCCGGCTAATCCACTACATCTAATTTCACCCTATCCGTACATCCGTCAATCGCTTCTTTGGATGGGTTCTAGATCCATTTTCAGTTGATCATCACTCAGCTGCCACCTTTAGCTCATTGATACCGGAATCCTCACCGCGTGTCCTCTGTGATTTCACAACATTTTTTTTTTATCTCCGACACGCCTTGTTTTCCCTCCTGCGTTAGCCTTCCAGTTAATAGTCATGATATTATACTTACCATCATAGCTAGTTCTCAGTATTTTGTACTCAAACGCAATCAGTTTTTTTCTACTTCATCCGGTTTTCTCAATTAACTGTAGCTAATGAATTAAAATTTATACGGTTTTTGTCTTTTTTTTTTTTTAAAGTAGTAAAATTAATAAACCAATGCGACTATTTAGGTATAATGCACGTGTTAACACGACGTCGACTCTGTAAACTGAAGTTAATACTATTGCGCGATTATTACTTTACCAATAATAATGTATCCGTTGCAGCAGGTTAACGTTGTCGGTGGTCTCCGGAGAGTTTTTATACAATACTTATGTATTGTGTAGTTATTATATATACTTTAAAGGTATGAATAAAAAAAAGATGTTAATCACTTGTCGTTCACTGACAAACATGTCCCGACTGTAGCAATAACGAGCTCTGGAACGAAAAATAACGACAGTAGCTTAATTCCATAAAAAAACAAAATAAAATAATAATAATAAAACTCGGATACAATCAAAACGAAATCTGTTTTCAGCATTTTTTTTTATTTTAACAACGCAATATTATATTACTCTATTTAACATCTCTGCTATAGTATATCAACTAAACCCATTTTTTCTATACTTCTATTACGCTAAAAACGCTGTGCAGTTTTCCAGTGATGTTAGTTCACCGTCACATAACACAGAGTAATATTATTATTGTCATTAATTGTGTTACTGTAACGACGCGTTGCAGTGAAAATCTACATTCAACTTTTATTATCGGACGCATTAAAAAAAAAAAAAAAAAAAAACGAGTATTTTTTATTACAATAATATATACGTAATGTTATACGTATAGGTATATATTTTTATCACTCGTATTATCTCCGACTAATATCTCTTTGCTAACCGATTATAATAATATAGTTCGACCACTTTGTAATAAATGTATGTGTGTGTGTGAGCGCGCGCGCGGTGAATTCTGAATTTAATGGCTATAAAAATATCACGAACACGGAGCTGGTCGTATGAAATATGTTGACATTCAACGCTGAGAAAAAGGCAACTGGGTCAATGGGTAAAAGTTTATTTGTGTTTTGAATTTTTCTATACGATAATCGCAAAAGTTTGAATAATTTGCTGGTGTGTAATTAATATTGTTTTCGGGGACCTAGAGCGCAATAATTTGTGTATACGCGCACATATATATATATATGAAAAAACGAAGGAGGTTTGTTCCCGAATTTAATTATTACGTCCCGAAAAATTATTCCGGTATAGTGCGTTTGAAGCGTAAAAAAAAAAAAAAAAAAAAATACAAAACAACAACAACAAAACAACCCCAAATTTGCCGCCATTTTTATTAACAATAAAATGCACGTGAAATAAATTTGAAGAAAAATACTGTTTATTATTCATCGCCATTAGGTAATAAATAATATTGTTATTTTATAATGATGCCATAGTTTATGAAATTGAAAAACTAATTTCAAGAAGGATAATATATTATTATCATTTTATCGTGTTTGAATGCCAACAAATTATTTTAATAGTGATTTTTTCATATTCGTAGTGTTTTTTTTTTTGTCTGTTTTTTTATGTTTGAATTGCATATTAAATTTAATATTATATGAACAATTTTTTTTTTTTTTAACATTTATGCTTGTTTTATAGGTTTTAATTTATTTTTTATTAAAGTTATTATTTGTGTAGAGACATGTATATTTTAATAATATTATGATTTCACAGAACAGTGAACCATTAAACGCAGATAGGGCCCGCGATTAAATTTAAAATTGTTGTAAGAAAGAAATAATAATAATAATATAATTTATACTTAATATTTTTGAAAAAAATAAAAAAAATGTCATGTTAACATCTAATGTTTTAGTGTAAGATACTAGTAAGCGAGTTAGTAAACGACCCACATTGTATAGGAGTTGAAAGGTTCAATCGTCCAAGATCCTATAGCGGACCACATTAAACCGTATTAGGACGGAAAAAAAGCCAATGCCAATGCTTACTTCATAAATGTAACATAAGCGATTCTCAGAGCTGTGAATGTGGGAGTGTAGAAAACATGAGGCACGTTATTCGAGACTTTCCTGAAACTCGCTTTGAAGATTGTCTGGAAAAATTACACGCAGCAGAAGCGAGCAGCGTCAAGTGGCTGAGGAGGAACAGAAAAATTCGTCTGTGATAAATATTGTTCCTCATTTACAATTAATAGGTTTGATGAATTTAACCGTATTATTTGTTTGTAGTTATATATTATAAAATTAATGTTAATTCACGAGTGATTTTTGGTTTCCTTGACGATTTTTTAAATTTGAACTCCTTAAAATGAATATGCTATCCGTGGTTTAGAGTACATGATTAAACAATTTAAATACGTGCGATCAATACTGACGAGAGATCAGTGATGTGTGTACATAAAAAATGACGGATATACTTTGCACGATTGGAGGGCCACTGTGGTAGAGGGAAATTTAATGTATATCTGTACGCAACGATTAATCTTTGCTAACGAAAAACGATTCTGAGTGGAGTTCGGTTATAAATGTTAAAAAGTTCGTAATATTAAGAACCTCCTGTTAAATTGTCTAGCATTTCTATTTGGTCTAACAATTGTATCCATAGAGTACCTACCGAATAAATATAACGTAACAAAATTCGCAAAATTAAAATGTCTATAAATTGCTTAAAAATAGCTCAAATGTTTTGAGAATTTCACGACGTTTATAAAATGCAAACACGAGTTTTATATCAAAATTTTAGATTTTTATGAATATTTTTAACTGAATGATAACAAGAAAAAATATTTGAAAACAATAAAAAAATTTATAAGTAAACGGGTCGTTTCCCATTTATTATTAAAACTTATTATTAGGGTAAAATAACGAACATCGATAAATCGGTTAGTTTACACGTGTTAATAAAGAGATTTCGTTCTATTGTAGTTATTCGAATGTTCGTTCATTACCGAGTATCTATACGGGCTTAACGTGCTTATTACATTATGATTTACAATATTGTACAGGTGAGTTTGTACAGAGCTAACGGCCGACCGGGATAATAATAATATTATCATGTTACGTTGTATTCCGCGTACATGCATGTTTTTTTTTTTCAAAGGTTAACGTGTCACATGCGTACTCGTACGTATTTAAGTACAATTTAAACATTGGTAATCCACCATTGAGCTCTTAATATACAATAAACGTACGATGTACGAAACACATGTGTACGATATTTTATTATATTTATTTTATGTATACAAGCGAACGAAATTATTACGTTATTAAAAACATGTCCCAAGTGTATGGTGCGCAGAGTTACACCGGGAATGGGGAGCGTAGTCCTAGTATGAAATGCCGGAACGCGGGCGTCTATTTACAGCAGGTGCGCGATTGAACATTTCCTTGGGTTTTATCTATTGCTCAGTGGCGGATTTTCGACATTATTCTAGAAGGGGTCCTGAGAAAACACGGGTATTTAAAAAATATCAATTGATAGATAGATTGATCTTTTTTTCAAGACAAAGTTTTACAGACATTGTATCGGTGTCTGGACCGCAACCCCGTAAATCCGCCACCGCCATAAATATTTGCACATCTGCAAGCGTACAACTGTATAGGATACTAATCTGTTTAAAACTCGATAATCGTACACACTCTTGTGTTGTATTCACAATCATAGTTTACTGAAAAAGATTAAACCGCTCGAATAAACGTATAACCGCCTAGCCTAATCCATTCATCCCGAAACATCGGCTAAGAGATGTCTTATTATGGTCCGTATAATTTACTGATTTACTAATCGACTTGCGGTAAAAAATCTAACGAAACAATTTCAGTATACGTTTTTATAAATCGTATTCATCAAACTGTTTACCGAAATATACGCAATAAAGTAGGTCCGATATGAAGGTTAAATATTTCGATTATACATTATTATCATCATGCACCTTCAGCTGATACGGTTTGAAATAACATAGAACAAATAATTTTTTTTTTTTTTTAGATTTTTAGATACATAATATTCTCTTTTCTCTTGCGCACACCGACCCACAAAGTGTAATACAATGGTTTTCGAAATGTAATTTTATAACCGTAATAAAGTCAAGTCGAAATTATTTCACATCGCATACGTATAATAAATTCAACCAATACAACTATTTTTTTATTGTGTCGTTTTGGATTCTGACACGAACGAAAAAGCTACTCGTTTTACTGTGCGAGTCATTTTTTTTTTTTTCGTGAATGAACCTATATTTTTCAAAAGGAAATAGAAGTGTTTTAATCTTTTCAATCATACCCGTTTTCCGATCGCGAATTTGATATTTGTAGTTTGTACAGGTACCTATAATCTAATTTATAAATGCATGCATTTTCGACTTTTACCAATATATAGTATTTCACTATCGAGTAAATCACAATTTACGACAAACCCGTCATAACGGTTGTAGCTATCAAGATTATAATCTTAAAGAATTTATTACGAATTTCAAATGAAGTTTGCTTTTAGTTACTTATTTCAGACTAGGAATTTTCGGACTAACAATAATGGGATCGCGAAAATTGGCGATATTTCTTTGCGATTAAATTTGAAATTTCTATTCCTATCAAAGATCAGAAAGTACAATAAAAAGTCATATAAATATATACAGTAATGTGTTATTTTAATCGTGTTTGAAAATCTTAAAACTCGTAACTCACTAATACACATATATTTTTTTTAACGTTTAAATTGTTAGTATTTTATCATTCCTACAGACTTGGCTTAAATCCATTGTTATTCTTTGTACTTCTTGTATTTTTTTTTTTTTGTAATTCTATACAGTATTAATCCATTATTAATACTATTTTTATGTATTTTATCTAGGGTACTTTAAAATCGATTCCAAATGAAAACGAGGAGTACGATGTTAACATTTTTAATTTCAAGTTTAAACCAGGTTCACCCCTTTGAACGAAATTTATTATTTCTCGAATTTATTTTTATCCAATTTTTAATATGATCGTGTTATCGCAATGAAACGTTTAGTGCCGGATTCGGTGATTTCGGCCAATCATGCTCAACATCTGACCGGTCCAATTAAATGATTTATGCACAGGGGATACCTATCACTACCTCTCACACGAACATGGTAATAATTTTTTGCCATTTAAAATAAACCTTTAACTAAAAAAATTCAGTTAAAGTTATTTAACAGTTTTCCTTTTTTTATGGACACATAGAAAAAATCGGACTTTATTCGATTGTTATATTTACGGCGAGACGGCCGTAAACTATAAAATAAACACAATAGTTCGCTTTTCTCCCGGGGCTGATTATTCGGTGTTTTGTAACACGATTTAAAATACTTGTCAAAATCGATAGACATGATAAATAGGCGTGTATTACCGTGGCTGTCGTGCATTTTACACGACGCGGAAATTATTAGAATATTTAAAACCCGGCCGGAAGAACATTCCGAAATGTTTTAATCGTCCACGGTGAATTGAATTGAACAGTGAACGCCATTTGTCGAGCCATATCATCTGCGCCGGGCAGTGTACGAGTGCCTTACCCGAAATTCCGGTCTGAATACTAATGTTATTACACAACCCGAGCAATTATTATGTTGGCCGAGCATTGTCAGCGTGTCCTTTCTATATCCGAACGTATATTATTTTACGTGGCTGACTTTTTATCTGTAGAGGTGGTTTTCCTAACCTTTTGCGATATCGTGCGATTTGGCTTTTAATGAGACTCCGCGGCTATAAACAATTCTTTTATTTCCCGAAACCGCGCGTATACTTTGTTGACCTCAATTATTACGCTTTATATTGTTACAATTTCAGTGACCCATTTAATTAATTAAAACAACTCTTACATTTTTTTTTTTTTTTTTTCTTATAAACGGTTCGTTGTAGTTTGTTTTGTTATTCCGTATGAATAGGTTGTTTAAGATCTTTTAGGGGAAATTTCTTGTCATAATTCATAAATTACGCAACAAAATTATGTAAATCGTGTTTGAACTGTTTGATATTGAAAATAGCGACTGTACAAATTTGTATACATCATAAATTGTTTAGCATTGTTCTATCGGTATTAAGACATTTTATTTTTTAAGTGTTTTGAGAAGTTTATGAACATTATGGGACAAAAATACGTAATTCCTACTTAAAAGAAATGTAATTTACTCGACGACACGTAGCGACGGTTTAATTTTCAATAAATATTTATAAGGTCAATTTAAATTGTATCTATAAAACGATACAGATATTTTATCTCGTTTGAGTAATATATATATATGTACCGGGTGATCCATTTAAGTGAGTACATTTACTGACTTGAAAAGTATTAACTTTTTTTAAAATTATTTTTTGGATAATTTAAGAAACAATAGCCGCTCTTAAATGTTACATTTTACAATTATTTTCCATCGCCTTTATTTCTGGGGGGTCTCAGCCGACTATCTGCGTTTGGTTTTCAAATGGTAACCATTATTTGTACGGTGGCAAGCTGAAAAGTAAAATATTTCGTCGGCGATAATCAAAAATTTCAATACCAAAATTTATTTTAACTCATACTCCATCTATTTATGGAACTTTTAACATACAATAATATCGTTATAAAAGAAATGTTTGAAAAATATTACTGTTTTCCGAGATATAATTAATGTACCCACTCAAATGGATCACCCGGTATATAAATAAAATAAAAAAATATCTATAACTCCGAAACTGAAAAAACCTTTGAAAAGACATCAGAGAAAATTAAAAATATTATAATATTAGAAATCTGCGTTCCCTTTTCAGTTATTAATGTCCATTAATGATTTTATTTAATTAAAACGCCGATAACGGAATGGTTGTTTAGTGTATTATGCCTAATGACCTGTGCATTTTTATTATTTTTCGATGAATAATACGCGCCAATCGGATTTTTTTGTAGAATTTGAAATTTACAGGGAACAACGATAACAGCTAGTTGGTGGATTAATTAAAAGAATGTTGTACAATTTATTATCATTATGGCACGGAGGCGAAACGGTGAAAATTTAATTAGAAATCCAGCAGAAGAAAATGAAATAACAATTTTAATAGCTAATTGTACCCAAGTACCTATAACCGTTTCCATAACAATAACGATATAACAACAATACAAATAATCGGTACATTTGGTGTTGAATTGATACTACCCCCGGACCGGGACTGGTTCAAACAACACCTTTATGAACCGTTTGAATTTTGAAGGGGGCTGTTTTTTAAAACTGAGTTTATGTGATTTTCCATCTAATAGTAATTTGTTTGAAATTATTTTTCTCAATATTTTTTCCGTTTTTTTCACGTATAGTACATTGGTAGATTACGTAAAAATATCGTTCTGGAAAATACAGAACTTCTACTTGATGGTATTTGAGTCATTTATTTAGTTTTATTCTCGGTAAACACTTTCGGTTATTAAAAATAACCCAAAGTGTTAATAATTCAGCATAATTTCAGTAAATTATTATGTAAATAATTGCTAATATTTTTGTTTTGTATTTTTTAAAAGAGGGGCGAGGTGAGAAGTGTTATATATGTGCTGTAGTAAATTGCACAGTCATTTGGACACTGAAAATAAGTATCTTATTACTACGACATGGAATTTCAGCAAATACGACGATGACATTATAAATATTTAATGATACGAGTGGCCGTCAAGGGACCGATCCGTGATGTGTGTCACTTTATGTATGTAGACATATAGATTCAACAGATCGAACATTATAGGAATTTATTAACGGATCGCCTATTGGTGAAACAGGATTACCTCCCGATGACGTCATCGGAGAATCAAGTTCTGTGTGGTGGTTAAACTGTGTTAAAAAAAAAAAAAAACTTATATAAACTTCAGTGAACTTCAACCGGTGATTCGCGGCACACACGAATTTCAGAATTAAATCACAGTTTTTTCGTAAAACTCAGTACTTAAAATACGCTTATAAAAAAAAAAAAAAAAAATATATATATATATAGGTATCAAGTTATTTTTGCACCACTAATTACAACTTTATATGAACTTCGTGTTAAGTTTTTAATTAATTCTGTTTGGTTAAACCATTTTATCCACATAAAATCATATGAAAACTAAAAAACTAGAAAATGCAAAATGTACTCGTATGTAGATAGTTCAAACGATAATTGATAGCTCCATGCCTATAAATGGCTGATATAAGTATTGTGTGCAAATTTAAGGTCTCCAATATTATTGTGAATCGAATTACGCAAAAAAACCAAATTGAAAAGGAAAGTTTATGCCGTAAAATTTTTCGTTGTTTCTACTATTTTCCAAATGATTAAGAAAAATATTGAGAAAATCAAAAAATGATCTCTTCAACGCAAGAAATAGATTGAAAATTTTATAAAAAAAAAAAAAAAAACAAAGTACTCTGGTCGTTTTTTGAATTGAGTAAGATTTATGACAGAAAAGTGATAATAAAACCAATAAATTGCTTGCTCCAACCAGAATTTAAAATTATACTGTGTAGTACGGATTTAATGTATGTATACCATAATATATATAATGGTATACTTGCCTTTTTGAATTTTTCATTTAAAAAGCTAGACGTATTTTGCACCACGGATTGATCACTGTAGTATATTATGGACATTTTGAAAGTTACTAAGTAGTATATAGAATACTGCGGGATAATTTATTTTATACGCCTAATCTATGTACCGTAAAATCATTGCAATCAAAAAACGATTCTGAATGAATAGTGTTTTTCCCTTAATAGCCAACGTAACCTGGGAAATCAACAAAAATAAAACTAACGTATCAACATTCGTTGTTAGTTTTTTAATTTTATAAAACAACTGTTGGAAATCTAGAAACTTGTGTCAAATAAAATACCGCGCCGGGCAATAAGACCGCATATATTATTATTATGGTACGATGATGCAAATTTCTGGGAGAATTTTAATAACCGAATAATTTTTTTTTTTTCAAGAAATAAAACGCATATTAGTAAATCTATATAATAGAGCTTCTTCGTTATACTTAAAATACAGAATATAATTACCATGCAAATTATTGTAGTTCGAATATAGGTAGCGACCATGATATACTAATAGTAAGTTTATAGTGACAATACACAGTAGTTTGCATGTAAATATTGCAATACGCTCGCATTTATTATAAAACACTAAACAGGATATTTTGTCAATCAGCTGGAAAATTACTTTTTCTTTGGATTGCCAAAAAAATAACAGTCGAAAGTTAAATAACGTTTGAAGACCATTGAATTGTAAATGTATTACGCGAAGTTGTACCGATATTTAACGCCAAGGAAAATGTTCTATAAAATAACTCCCTGTAACGTGAATAATACAATGTGCGTTGGGTATATTATATACTTTTAGCGACTGTATTTGGCGTTTGATAAATTGATCGACTTATACGTCTGTTAATGTAACCAAATATATCGTATTCGTGTATACAGGGTAACGTTCAACACAAATATCAATTTAATTTGAACGATAACGAATAAATTATTCATCAAGCAACAAGCTGTTTCTACAGTGGCTCGAGTGAACCTGTAGATATTGTGTCTGCTTAAACGTATCAAGTTATACAATAATTGTTCGGGTTAGGTGCACGCAAACTGCACATTGTAGACCTACCAACCTATTGCAATAGTTAATACTGCAGTACATTTAGACTGTTCAAAACACGTTTAACCGAACTTCGCTTAGTATAATTTTTCGTATATAATGGTTTATCGTGTACAGATATAAACTGTTATAAATCGCTCTATATTTCGTCCTACCTTTGAAACTTCCCGCCCACAAAAGTGACCCACCCACAGTGCGAAGTATGTCGGTTATTTTATTTTACATGTATGCGAGGCGCTCCAAATTATTTAATGCCGAATTGTTTACGTGACAAATGACGGTGGTTTATTTGTTTATCCATACTGTTTTATTTTTATTGTATACTATACAATTGACGTATTTTAGTGTTTATTTTCCAATAACGGCACCATAATTTTTGTGCTGGGAAAAAAAATAAAAAGTTGTTCGATTTATATTGTTCAACATATCTATTTAGTTTATCCATAATATATAAACGAATACATTACTATTACGGTGATGGTACAATATATTGTTAAAACGTGATTGTGCGAATCATGTTACGTCGGCCGAATAGTTTTACAAAATTGAAAATTGATATTTTGTCAAAGAAATAATACGAATATAAAATTTGTGCATAGCTCGGGCGGTGCATTATGTAAATACGTCACTGCTTATACTTAATTGGAACCAAATTATTATTAAATATTAAAAAAAAAAAATAATAATACTATTATAATAACGCAATGAATAGAATGGTTACATTGAATTTACCGTGTAGTTAATTAAATATTGATATTGTTCGAATTAATTCGTATTCTGTTATAGTATTATTTATCTTATTCGCATAATATTCTGTTATTACAATCATAATTATCATACGCACCTACATTTTAATGTATACTGTAGGCCAGCAATAACAATTTAATAATAAACCTACTGTTGTTTATACACAATATAATATTATACTGTTGTTATAACTGTTGAAATGAAACAAACATTAACTTATATTTACATATTTAAATTATTCAACTTTATCGGTTTGTTTCTATTAGAGAAATCTACATTTTAATATTGGATAGGTACGGAGAAATGAAAATAAATAAAAACCGAATCCCAGACCTGATACAATATCTACAAGAAATAAAGTAACGGCGGAGTGAAATTTATTTGTCATCGTGGTCTTCAAAGCCATGCGTAAGGACAGGGGAAGGATAGGAAGAGTATATCGGTATGACCGAGTGAAATATAATGGGAAAGGAAAAGAAAGAAAAAAGATATATCTAAGGGAAAACAATTATAGATGGGCAATATTAATTCAATTTTACCCAGGTACTTTTCACGTTCCTATGGAGTCACTAGAATATACTAATATAATACACAGTAAATAAATTTAATTGATGCGTAGTATCTATTGTGTTGGTTCATAAACATATTTGTCATATCATATGACAAATCGGATAATTTTTAAAAATCATCAAGGTTACCTACAAGTGTTAAATGTGCGTTTATGTTTAATATTAATTAAATACAAACAAGCAAAGGTGTGCAAGTTAATGAAAATAATTAACTCGATTAAATTAAGAACGATATAAAAAAAAAGAGCTGATATTGGGGATTGGAGCGGCTATTGTTGCAGGTGAGAAGTTGGGAAGGCGAGATACAAAAGGTCATTTCATTTATATTTGTAAGCAACGATAAACCATTGCTTGATGAAAGACGATTCCGAGCGTAGTTCGGTAATATATAATTTGGAAGTGTCGTATAATTTTTTGTGATTTTCGTTTAAATTCGGTTTCAAAACGTATATTAAAAAAAAAATGAAATCGTCCAATGATTTTGAAAATTCCACCACGTCTAGGTAAGTCCAATATAAGTATTATTATAAAGTTTCAAGTCTCTAAATGTATTTATAACCAAATTGCAGCAAAAAAACTTCCAAAAATTAAAATTCCTTATAAGCTCAAAAGTTTTGTGGACGATACCGTAAGAAAGTAAATCAAAAAGTTAAAAAATGGTATCGAAAATCAAAAAAAAATGATCTCTTAAGTACAACATAGATAACTTGAGCTTTCAGAAAAGTTGATACACGGAAAAACCGGAGCAACTATACTAGGAAAAAACGTAGTAGGAAAATGGGGATTCAGAACCTTTATCCTCATCCTCATCCCCCTCCTCCTCCCCCTCCTCATGATGATGGTTCAGCACCCTCATCCTCCTCATCCTCCTTCTCATCATTTGTCCACCTTTTCATTGACCCATATTTTCCCCCACTCCTTTTTTCAAAATAATTTTTTTTTCAGATTTGTACATAAATCAAATTTAATAATCACAGGTATGACTTTAAAAATAGGTGCATGATAACGGCAACAGCAGGTATAGCATGTCATAAGGGTGATAAGTATATGATAACGATAAGAGTAAGTCAAGTAAGCAATTGATATGGTGGGAAAAATAAGAGAGTGTAGTTAAAAATGACCGAGTACGTGGTGCATGTAGAAAATAATTGAAAATAAAAATTATTTTGAAAAAAAGGGTGGGGGGAAATATAGGTCGATGAAGAGGAGCAGGAGGAGGGGGATGATGATGAGGGTGCTGTATTCTCATTTCCTTACTACTGTAAACATAAATTAAATAACAGTGTATTTTAATGAAATTGTATTTTACCATAAACCTTTCTCCGATTACCAAGAATAGCACCTTTTACGAAAGGAAATGTTCCCTGAGTGGTACTTTAAAGAGGTCAATTTTTTGAAATTCTCATTAATATTTGAGATATTGAGGAAAACCTGGTTCTTTTGATTAAAAATAAGGTTGTCATTGGCAACAATTTTTATTTATTTTTTGTTTTCAAAGAGTTTTTTATCATTTTAGTATTTTTTAAACAATCATTGTTGTCATGGAAACGCACATTGTTGTAATAATTTTACCATAATATGACATATTCCATACATTTTATTGTTGACAAAAGAACACAGTTATTAACTGAACTCCGCTCAGAATTGTTTTTTCGTTAGCAATGGTTTATAGTTGTTTACAGATATACATTAAATGTCCGTCTGCATCCTGTCTTCCCAACTACCCACCTACAACAGTGGCTGCATCCACAAGTATGTCCGTCATATTTAGCGCTTCAATTTACTTTTCTATTTTTGTTTAGAGCGGATCTTAGAAAGAAAAAAAATTATATGTTCATTTTATCTAGTATTCTACTCCGACTAACACTAGTTTTTAATTTTAATTTCACTTATAAACTGATACCTACGTTATGTTGTGCGCCAATATGTGTTTTGACTAATATTTAGGAAGCAATACGGCTACAGCATTCGAGCCTTTAATCGGGCATCTCCGGATGGGTTTTAGTACCTCCAATTACCTAACATAGTTATGTTGCTATTGTTTTTTAACCGCGAAACAGAAATAATTAGCTACCGATTAAACTAGAATAAAGTACTGTTTGTTTCGATAACAACGGTACTCGCGCTATATTATAAACGATAATACATGAGTATAATAAATGTAAATGTAAAGCTGCAGTAAGAGGGGAGATGGATGCACCGGCCTCGGACACAGCGGACCGAGGGCGCTAATGTTAAAAAAAAAAAAAACCGTGAAGACTTTTAAATAGTTTACAATTAATTAATACGTTATAAAATAATAAAATACAGTAGGGACATTTTGTAATTTTGTTGGATTCGTGTTTTCGCAGAAATTACAATATCAAAAGTGCCCGTGGATGTTTCTCACAAGGTACTATAGTGGCTCGTATTAAATCAGCTAAAATTATCTAAATGGACGCATGTAGAAACCCGGAAAATAACACCGTACATAACGTAAGGTTCTAGATTGTAAATACTCAGACCGTGGAAACCCGGAATTTCACAAACCGTATAGTTCCAGACTGTATTTCGGCGGAAAAATAAATACGCGGACCCTACAGTCCCCGACCGTATTATTACGGAATTTTTTTTTTTTTTTTTGTGAACCGTATTGTTCCAGACTGCATAGTTCTCGAATTTTATAATTTTCATACTGCATTTTTACCGACCGTAAAAATCCGAAAATTCACTAACAGTATAATATCATATACCGTATTATTTCGCTAGAAAAATAAATACACAGTTGTGTACTAATGATGTACTAGCCAAATAACAATTACGTAAAATCTCGAAAAATTAGAATATCTATAAATAGCACACAAATAGTTCAATTTTTTTTATCGCATATATAAAAAGTAAATATACATTTCCAGTATCTACGAATATTTCTAATTGAATTGCAACAAAAAAAAAAAAAAAAAAAAAAAACTGAATAATAAAAAATGCTATGTTTTCAAAAAAAAAAAACTACATTGAAAATCTAAAAAACAAGTTTCTAACTAAATTAAAAATTTAACAAAAAGGTCTTTGTCGTTTTTTCGCAAAAGTTTTGGTAAAAAACGTAGTTTAAAAGAAATTAAAGCCAATAAAATCGGAAACGTCTCGGTGGCGCGCCATAAACATTTGCAGTTATACAAATACATTTTTTTCCCGGTTTTTCCTATTTCTTATGAACACCTCTGGGAAAATCAAAAAATGACCTCGCAACGCACCAGATAGAAAAAAATGTCTTTTGGAAAAGGTGGTCTACTTGGTACGTCGGAGCACGATTTCTGATCGCCCACAGGCACTCAAAAATAAAAGGTAAGATACATAAAATGATTTGAATTTATGTCTGCACGGAACGATAAGTCATTGGTAACGTAAAATGATTCTGAACGGAGTTCGGTGAAACATGTTTCGGTTTTCCGTGAATTTTATGATTCAGATTTAAAATTTAGTCACTCAACGACTATAAAAATCGCTGTCATTACGTTTAATATATTATGCAATAATTATTTATCGTATACATGTAACGCATTGAGCCTGTTTACATCATAAATAAAATATGGCAAGACATTTTATTTGCTGTTGAAAACTGTAAATATTTTTCTATACTTTTTTTGTACCATTATGAATGTTAACGTTGATTTATAAATATGGCGATTTGTATTTCATCTAATAGTGACACCGTCCATTTTACTTGCCGCTATAAAGTAAATGTTATGTCATCAAGGCAAAATGCGAACCATTATTGGGAGTGCGTTCGCAAACAGCGACAATTGGCAAAGGGATTAGTACGTATGACATTAATTAGAGTACAATTAGATCACAACTATGCGTAATTGTCCGAAACAACAGAATCGTCTCAGTGCGAAAATAGATTAAACGGCAATTGTTCTTGCTGTAACAGTTCATCACGGCACACTGATACTGGATTGTCACACTGTAGTTCATAGTCTGCTTCGTCTTCTTCGTCAAGTGATTTTAATACAAACGAGAAAAAACCAATTGTTGAACCGCCAAAGAAAATGGTGTTTGTATTAATATTTAGTGTTTACTAAACAAAGAGAATAGAAAAAAAAAAAAATTAAAATACAAAGTGCCGGAGAAATGAAAGGGGTCAATTTATCTCATGTTAGTAAAAATGTGAGTAACTGCCAGTTCGAACAAAAGTCTAATAAGAGAAAATTTCCCGATGACAAAGAACGGAGTTGTCTCTTTATTAAGAACAGAAAACAAAAAACACCATTTAAACTAATGGTAAAGTTAGATTTATCACGAATTAATGAATTAATGAAATAGTTTCACATAATTCTGTGTTGCATCTTACATTGTAAGATGCAATTATAATATCTGTTTTAAAACATGATTTATACCATATGCAATTACCTGTTTTTCGCCGTAAGCAACCGATTTGTTTTTACACCATAATACAAATTTCAGATTACCGCGCTCTATGTAACTAGATACCAAACACAGCTTATCACACGCACCGCCAGTCAACCAGCCACACGCCGCCACCGACAACATCATCACGAGCGCCGCAGCAAGCACCGCTATCTTTAACCATTAACCAATGAAACTGCCCAACGGCCGCCCACGACCAACCCGGAGTATAAATACGAACCGCGGCATAACATTTTTCGATTTCATTCGTGACGCTGCACTAGTGACGTTCACTTTCGACAACCTGTTGTCTTAGGTAAGCAACACCGATACGAATTACGAGTTTTCGGTTTGTGGTCTATTTTTCATACTTACTTTACTCTTGATTAGGTTACAGTTTTAAGGCCAAAAGTAGGTAGTGATTTGATCCCCGAAAATAAGGGTTACAAAAAAATAACAAAAATGTAAAACTGTAGAGCTGCTTGTTTCTTAAATGTACTATTTTACAAATTGCGAAAAAAAATAATTCTTCCCGAGATAATGATTGCACCTGCTTAAATGGAACACTCTGTATTCCTATCACCGTGTGGCCATGGTGATAGGTGAAGTGCGTTCTTACAGTGGTGTACTAAAGACATCGGGTAAAGTTATCGGCTAGTATTAACATTTAATTTAATCCTAAATACTAATTTCAATCAATAACGTTTTTCGTTATATTATTAACATATGTTTTTTTTTTCTATCAATCAATGTGTTATCTATTCTATTTTATTTTTTAGTGCCGAAACCAGGGAACCTTTCGATATTCAAACGAATCGGGTTGCCCTGCGCAAATATTTCGTGCGTCGTATACTCCCGCACCTACTGGAGTGATGGTTTTTTACAGTGTGAAAATATGCCTTCAGACTCGCCGACATTTCGCATACGAAATATGAACAAGCTATATAAGCTACCTACACTCAATTTTCGATAATGCCTATATACGCGCGAAATAATAGCGAAACATCTCTATTTCGTTAGACTATGTTTTTGACTAGTGAATTAAACAAAATTAATATGAATAGTGCTTTTATTTTATTTTATTTTATTTTGTTGTTCCTTCGATAATTGTTTTGTACCGATACCCTCGTTTTACGATAAAATTGTATTCTGTCATCATATTTTATACTAAAGAAGAGAAATCGAAGTCATTTGAAAAAAAAAAAAAACACACACACATAGAAGCCGTATTAGATTTAATACATTTTGGTGTTGCAACATAAATGATGCTCCACTACTCTCCCACTGTCGACAATTAAAAGTGATACACCGCGAAGTACATGGTACTGTATAGGCACCGACGGTAAACATATTTAACCGTATCACCACGTTATGCAGTTGATGAAAAACAATACGCGACACACGTTCAGTAACCACGGTGTTACTAAACAGTATAGACATTTTTTTGGATCGCAGCCGCAGCCGCAGTCCGCGACCCGCCTCTCCACATGCATACACACACACACTCCTACAACCAACCTTATCAACCCCATCAGTTCTTATCAACATACGTTATTAATATTACTGTGGGAAAATTAACAGCTGTTCTTTAATATATATAACCGATAATCAATTCCTATCAACATACGGCATCAGTATATACTTTTATTGGGGGTGGGGGGACGGGGGGCAATTATATGTGTAGTTGATATTTTTTTTCACACGCACACCAAATTGAGAACCTCCTTTCTTTTATCAAAAGCAGTTAAAAACATAACGTCATAGTTGCTATAAACACTGCTCCGGGTAAAAGTCAAAATACATGCAATTAATTTTGTACCATGTATGGCTTGTTTACACAATCACACACTATACGCAAAGTCTGAATTTTGGCACATTATATTATTAATGTATTGAATTGATTATACGATTATTGTGGTACCGTCAATGATGAAAACCGGCCATTATCAGCGACGTGAATAGTGAACGATTATACTCTTCTAATATTGTCTGCCAATAGTATAGGTTTGATTAACGATACAGTCTAGACAGTCTCACTGTCGTCAGAATTTTTATCACTAACGGTAACATATTATGGGCATATTATATCAATAACCTTAATATTGATTTTCAATTGAAAGTGGCAATTTTATGAATGTTAAACTCATCACGTGCACATTGGAAAACATTTTTCATTTTTTAAAAAGCAGTTTATTATATGAAAGATCTGTACATTTAGCGCGCAAAATATCTTTACACGAGAATAGAATAAACTGCTATAAAGTTTAGTAAGATCAAAAAAAAAAAAAAAAAAAAAATCGACCGTTCTAGAGTATATTTACCTATGTGTATACATAAATTGCATACATTTAGACGATATTTATTTATTTTATTTATTATTATTATTCACTGGTTGTTTCATGTAAACGCGATTAAAATCGAATTGGACTTTCATGGACACTTAATTATTATGTAGGAATTGTTAACATCGTCGAATCGTTTAATTCGATAATTCAATTGGTGCAACGGGGGAGCGAGTTACTATAACCGTGGTCACATCTTCCTTCTCACTTAAGTGACGTTGGTATATTATAGGTAGCCTATATGATGTAAGAGATATTATTTTTAGTGTTTCAGATGTAAACAACGCCGAAACGTTTATTGTGAGTTGCTCAACAAGAGTAATACATGTACAGTTTAAAGGACAGAAATTAAGTTTACAATTTGCATTTAAATTGAATAACTTTAATAACTTAGAAGATTAAAATGAAAAAAATTAACCGAATAAAAACACGAAAAGTTCTAAGAAGTTGAAGACAATACTTTTAAGATTTTCTTTAAAAACGAACAATTAAACGTTGAAACACAGAGAAGTTTAGTGCAGTAGAGGTAGTTACACGGCTAATGTGGTAGCGCCGAAGTTAATTTATGGATTTTAAGAAAAGTCTTAAAGTATTCTCTTCAACTTCCTAGTGCTTTTTGTTGGATAAATTTGTTTATGTTTAGTTTTTCAAGTAGGTTTTCTTTGTTAAAAAGTTTTAAGATAAGTTAAATAAAAACAAGCCAAAAAAAGAGGATAAGGATAATGGGTAATGGAGACGGATGCAGCCACTGTTATAGGTAATTTAATGTATATCTGTAAGGAACGATAAACCATTGCTTACGAAAAAACGATTCTGAGCGCAGGTCAGTTAATAGTGATGATTTGTCAACCATATTTATGTCATATTGTGGTAAAATAATTAAATAGGCATTATATATTTTCTTTAATAATTTGTTTAATATTGTACAGATTTCCCCATGTTTTTTCAAGATTTTTTCTATTTATTGGGAAAAGTCTTGAGAAAATCGAAAAATGACCTCCTTAAAGTACCTTCCCAGTCAGATTTTATTTCAGAAAAGGTGCTATCATTTTCAACCGGCGCGAAATTTCCGGTAGAAAAGTTGTACACAGAAAAAAAAGGACATCGTATTTTTTTACTGATACCTACATTTCGTACATTTTCCGTTTTTCCGACATTTTATTCCGGTTTTTCCCAGATATTATGATAACCGCTTGAAAAATCAAAAATCTCTAAATTACCACGGAGATGAAATTTTTTTCAGAAAACAAGCTACACTTGATACATCGGAACAAGATTTCTGGTAGAAAAATTTTGTGCAACAAATCGAGGGGTATTTTGCGATTAAAACAGTCCAAGGGAGCGATGGTTTAGGTCTCTAAGTACACGCATTTGTTTTTTCTCCGTTTAGGTAAAAGGGAAAAAAAATGTAAGCAATTGTTTGTTGTCACGCTGGTTTGAATTCGGAACCCCTAGTGTGATATATATTGGCATACATAGCCATTACATCACAACAAATATGCTTTAAAAAGGACAATATAGAGTTATTTTAAATAACATACAATATCCGCATAATATTAGAACGTATACCGAATATAAATATTACGTAAAAAACTCTCAAAATTAAAATGTCTACAATTACCTCAAAAATAAATTAAATTTTTTGAAAATTTTATCACGTCTCGAAAATTTCAAGTCTCTACAAATATTTTAAACTAAATTACAGCAAATAACAAAGTTGAAAAATAATAAAAGCATTATTTTCGAAAATTTCCGATTTTTTTTTTTTTTTTACGTTTTTTCCTGGTTTTTCACAAATATTTTGAAAACCACTTGGAAAACTAAAAAAATGACCCCCTCAAAGTACCATCTGGACAAAATTTCCTTTTATAAAAGATACCGCGCGTATATATTTGAGTGAGATTTATGGTCAAATTTTTGTACACAGTAAAAAAAAGAAATCTTAGTAAAACCAATACATTTTTCGCTACACTCAGAATCTAAAACCTACCCAAGAACAATTTTTTCAATATTTTAATAATAGTATTAATAATTTAACAATGTTTTGATATTTCTAATAACTGACCTCACTACGGAAACGTTTTCGGATACACGGATGTACACATAATTTGGTCTACATAATCCCAAACAATATCGGTAATCAAAGTTCGTATAGTACGTAACTTAGAAGGTGAAAGACTGTCATTGACAGTTTTCACCTGTGTTCGGCTACACGCGCTGTCGAAACGCGACTTTAAGTCTATTCGATCCGTTCCGAAATAAATAATACCGTTCGATAGGTCTCGCTAAATACAAAGCTTTAATCCTTTTTTTTTTTTTTTTTTTTTTTCTATCTAAACCATTTCCGTTAACCGAAATTTCGTTTCGGTTCATTGGGGCTTCTATAGTCCTTTACCCAACGTACCTATACTATATATATATATATATCGACCGGCGGATCCGATTAATATCTCAGAGGGAGAAGGCATTTCGGTATCTGCACTTTGCAGTGATTATAATATATCCATTATCCTTATTGTAGACACGAAGCGACACGTGACCGCTTGGAATTATTTACACCAGTTAATCGGAGGGCGCCATTGAACCGTGTCAAGTAATCCCGTACCAATATTATTTTATAACGATGTGCGAAAAGTTAACGTTATTATATTGTAAATTACCTATTAGTCTACTAATAAACAAATTGGAGAATAGGACCGCAACACCGCCAATGCGTTTGTTATTCTGTTGTCATAATATTATAACGAATGAAAACATTAATAAAATGTATTTTTACGAACACAACCGATTTCTAACTGAATGATTAGTAATCTATCCATGGCAGGTAAACAACACGGAAAATTACGATCGGCTTTGATTATTTTAGGGAAAATAATCATTGTTTTTAATTGATTACACCGATTTGTACAAAGGAAACAATGGAATTCCGAGAAAATCACTCATACAAACTGCATTGAAACGGAAAAGAATTTTAATTCATAGTATACATACAATTTTGGAAGGCACAGTTGTTGTAAGTCGTGACCTCCGATGACATTTAATACATTAGATGCATTTCACGACCCGTCGCGGCGTCATCGCCAACCAATTAAGAACTATACTTATCCAGTGATCCAGTGGATTAGCATTTAGTACTTTTTTTTACATTGGTAAGCTATGTTATTAAGGAAAATAGCTTTTGTTTAAAAAGTTTCTATTTTTTATTTCTCTAAAAAAAATAAACCATCATACCATAAAATAAACAATAATCGCATCGATTGCTGAAAGCGATTTTCAAATGATTTTTTGTGCGATAGCGGTGACTGCCGAATTGGGGTACACACATTGTTATCAAACCGCGTTTCACAGACGGTATCAAAATTTTAATCGCGTCAAATGCTAACGATATATAATTCGTGTTTATTTTTTCGATGAATGGTATTTTTAAGAAGATCATACGTTCTATATCCCGAGCTAGTTTAAATACATCTTGTTAACGGATACAACTGGGTCGGTGGCGGCGGCGCGGACGACGACGGTGCATTGTTTTTCTTCGGGATTAAGTTGAAAAACGGTGCCAAAAATACAAGTTTTCTTTTCCATACCGACGTCAGCGAATACCTCCTGCTATTGCACCCTTTTACAATCCGTGGCAATATAATAACTCAGTCGGAAATCGAGAAGCTGGATCTTGGCGCAGATCCCAACACACCCTAGTGCATTGTACGTACTATTACCTTCCTCCTGGGTCTCTTTCAAACTGAATTTGCGTGACATTTATCCTGAACAGATTACACGACTTTGGCCACCACACAAGTGTATAGAATTGAGTTTCTATACAGACGCATCAAAGGAGATTTGCGAAATTGCATTTAACATCGAAGTTCGAGTTGGTAGGTAAATTAATTTTTAATCACCAATGCGCGTGTGAAATTATTATTATTAATTTTATTTTCGATAAATAAGATGATGTCCGAATATTTTGAATGAACAAGCCAAAACGAATATTAACACTATATTCACTGTAATTTACACTGTTCGTAACGTCACTGTAATTATAGCGACGTTGTACGAACAACCGATTTTCGAACTGATATCTCTAACTGTATTTTGTTTTCCGCGTTTTTTTCCCTTAAGAAACAATAAGTAATTTCACAGAGGGGTATTTAAAAATGCTAAATCATTATAAGTACCAAACCAGTGGTGTAATTATAATTATAATTTCAATATAATTACGGCGTCGCAAAAAAAAAAAAAAACATTTTTAATTATATAAAAAAGAACTGCAGAGCTTTATAGATTTGTATTTATATTTTACTATGGTGTGTGAGCGCCTGACGAAAATATCATGCGATATTTGATGATATTTCCATGTAAAATGTGTCTATAGGTTAGGTTTTTTATCGGCTTCTAGTCAAAGTTCAGTCATTATATGCATACAGCACTTTTCGCATAGACGGCAGAAATATAGTAATAACAAATGTGTAGTTGAACTACAGATTTGTGAATTGTCGTTTGGGTTTAGTATATTAGTGGTTCTACAGTTTTAAATACGCAAGACATTGCCATTCAGTTTGTTGTAGGCGGCTACTTCGGATAGTCTACCTTCGGGGCACTAAATATGGGGTTAATCTGGTGCATTAACTTCAAATTGACATTAATATTCAAATAATAAATACCTACTACTTACTGGCTACTTGCAAGAACGTTTTTAACTATTCACGAGTAAGATCTCGGTCATTAATTATTAGAGAATCATAATATGATACGGTTTATTTATTTTCCTTGCATACACATACACCTGTTGTGATTTCCAACATTTGATACAATAAACATGAACAGCCCGACAATTAACTTTTTGAAATTGATCAGTTGTTTATCTGTGTCCGCCAGTATTATGTTAATTTGTCGAACTTTAACGGACAGTTTAATATTATATTTATTTTTTACAGTTAAGATACTACATTTGAATTTGTTTAAGATTTCTGGTAATGAAAAACAAAATTGAAAAAAATCAAAATAATACGCATTGTTTTGCTATAAATTTTTCCGGTTTTCTTATAAGTTTTTTGACATTTTCATGATTGTTATGGAGACTACTTAGAAAATCAAAACAAATTGCCTTCCCAATGCACCGATTATTACATATTATAGAATTGCAGCCTCTTGTCATTTTTTGATTGAAGCAAATAAAACTGGTGGAAAAGTTTTTTTTTACAGACAGAAAAAAACAAATGAGCATACATCATATTAAACCAATACATTCCTCGATACACGACCAGAATTTAAAATTTTATTATTTTCAGCTCAAAGAGTTTTTGACCGAAACAGAGACAAAATATCTTTAATTGTTATTTTTAAATATATATATATATATGTTAAAAAGCCATTGTACGGAGCAAGGCATTGATAAATCGAATTATTACCTATAGTAGCGTTGGTTCATGATAAACAAATCATTACTCATTCTATACATAAATTATTGTTTCGTATTATAATATGTTAAATAGCTCCATTTATAATTATAATATTATCCGTGTAACGCGAATTTGCAAATTCAATAATCATTTTAAAACTGTGGGTACACTGCGGCTCATAATTTCGACTAACTGACCCAAATACCGCGGTTTACTTTATTATTAAAAGTTTATACATCAAATATGTCTGGTTAAAAACAAAAATTGTTTTATAAGTTTATTAATTTAAGAAAACTTTTATTACACATGTAAGGAAAAAATAATTTACGAGCGTTTTTCTTTTAATGAGCTATTCTGCAGTTAAAGTGTTATAGACTTTAATTGCGTGCGGAAAGCCGAGGAGGAAAGCGGAAAATTCAATTTAAGTAAAAACGAACGTTGGACCGGAGCCAAAGCAGTTTGCTAATCGACAAGGCGTTTCTTGTATGCATAATAGCTGTTTTATTTGTATGGGCTGTTTAACCAACGAAAACGAAAATTTACCTATTCGTTTTCGTAAACGTAGGTATTTCGGAAATTTGAAAATGCAAACGATTTTATATTTGTTTCAGAAAAATTTGATAGATACCTATTTTAATTGGGTATAGAAACATGTTTATAATTCATACGAAAATATATAGCGGTGTTACCCAGCGACGGTGCCTCGATCGAATCAATTATATCATATTTAATGAATACGTTTTTTTTTTTATGTACACAAAAAAAAAAAAAAAAAAGACAAATATTTAAAAAGGCGTATTACTATAAAGATGGTTCGCTAAAAATGAATTTACAAAATTAATGTCCGAAAATATTTAAACACGAAGAAAAAAAATTAATTGCAATTTAAATATAATCTGCGGAGTTGGCTAATTATAGTTATAAATACAAATTTCGCGACACTGATTACACGTATAATGGGATGGATAGTGAAATATTTTATATTGATTTGAAAGACGAGTGCGGTGTTCGTTATTTCATGGATGTGATTGCGAATATGCACGGTGTTGGTACATCAATCGATTTTACGTCTGAAATTGGCAAAATCAAAACGAAAAAAAATCACTCCGACGAAGAATGGCACCAACCTCAATGCACCGACGACGAGACACAAAACCTTCCGTAGACAAAAAAAAAAAAACAACACCACACATAGTTGAAACAATCCCCGCCGTGTTCAGAATCGAAAATTAGATTTACCGTAAAACGAATAATGTTCATCGATCGGCAATCCGAATTACGTATATTACGCTGTTGAACGTATAACCGTAATATTTTATTCCGATTTTTATCAATAATCGAATTTCGGACATTAAATACAAATACACCGTTCATTTCGTCGTCTATAATATACGGCAAACAAAACTTACTGCAGCTCGGGTACGGCGAGCGTCTCACTCTCCGCACCCTCTCTCGCTCCGTTCTGCACACACGTATAAATATTATATATTTATACAACGCAACTCGGTCTTTTACCCTTTACTCGAACTTTATTTATTTCGAACCGACCGACCCCTTTTTCGGAAAACCAGAGGAAGTGGATGTACAGAGGAAAAAGGATCCGAACGCTAAATCAACCGCAACGTTATCACTAACGCCGCCAGCTATAGGTTCTTTAGACGGACGATAAGTCCAATAAACAGCACCATTATAAATCCAACGACCCTACAATAATTTCATGAACGGTTATTATTATAACGATAACCACGGTTGTATGACCGGTCCTTTGTAAAAACCTGGAAACCAATGCCGATAGGTATTTAATATTCGGGAACGCGTAAGTATAGATTATCTCTTCGTCGACGATCAATAATTGTAAAGTTACAATAACAGCACTATAATCGCGAAGACGGTGAATTATATGCCAAGAAAAATTAAGAAAACACGCTCTGAAATTAGAAATTACGTCAAGTATTCAATTGTATTAAGTTGCACTGGTAATTTTCTCGATCCTCGAAAAATACAATGTTTCGTATTTCGTGTAAACGGAAAAATGTTATAAATTATGATTTCGAAAAAAAGAAAAAAAAAAAAAAACTAATGCCCTAACGATAAGTTATAACCGTCCAATAATTATTTTTAATGGCCTCGAACATGTCTGAAATCTTAAAATATAGGTGCTCTAATCGTTTAAACTGTTAACAAGCAGACGATTTGATAAACGTACGAATAATTATACGAATATTTAGGATTATTTCGTATTACTGCTCCGCGCGGACGGCGGAGTTTTACGTTTTACACAAAGTGTGCATTATATTTTTGAATAACGTTTTCGGATTGTATAAACTTTCACGCATCGAGTTTAATTTACAGCCACACATAATAATAATAATAATAATAATTTCTTTGAGGCGGTAATATTTTATTTAATTCGCCGATTCGATGTCGAGGAAATCGTCCAAAATACCTAATGACAAAACGTGAGAAAACCGCGAACAAATTAAAGTTTTAAATGAAATGTTGTGCTCTGCTTAGTACGTTCCCGGAATCGTTGTTTGAATACTTAATAACGATATACAAATACACGTTTTACCTCAAAAGAGCGCACCCACACAATTTTCAAATAGCCACCCCTTTTCATCTCCATATAAACACACGGTTAGAATAGAGGATATTCAATTTTGATATGCGCGTAACACTGACATTGGATTCATTCAATCGACCTCCGGATTAAAAAAATGTATCGATAAACCATTGCGGGCGCAAAATAATTCTGAGTGGAGTTTGGTCGGACATCCTTTTGATACATTTAAATTAACCGTGGTATTAATATACTAACTATAAAATACATTTTAATTGTTCGGGTTCCGTTTATAATAAATTTCAACTAATAACGCGTAACAAAACTAAACCCCGACATTAAGCACGAATATTTATTTTGTCATCAAGTAAAATTTATGACGAACCGTGCATCGAATTTGTTGAATATTTTTAAAAAAAATTTCATTCGCATAAATCGACTGCAGCCACCTCTTATTCGAAAGTTTAAAATTTGTCCATACTAATATTTAGCATTTGAATGGTATAAATTTGCACGTTCATCGTTGCAATTAATCTGAATGATTTTAGTTCGGGCGTTATGATTGTAAAAACCACGACATGAGCCGGAGAAACGTTTCTCTAATAGAAAAGAGTATGCGAATATCGACGATAGACATACAAATTCATGC
This sequence comes from Cinara cedri, assembly GCA_902439185.1. Lineage (NCBI taxonomy): Eukaryota > Metazoa > Arthropoda > Insecta > Hemiptera > Aphididae > Cinara > Cinara cedri. The sequence goes on along the minus strand of CABPRJ010000477.1, from coordinate 2,871,423 downwards.
TGATCACGTGATACATATTACCATAGACATTTTCAAATGGAGTGGGAGAGGTGTGAGACGTTAATTTTGATAGTTTTTGGTAAAATTTGAACAGAAAACCACTGTATATATATAAAAAAAAAAAATAACCGTGAAAACGAATTTTCGATATTTTTATATTGATATAATGTACTGTCGCATGAAAAATCATCACGTATCAAATCGGTGAACATTTTTACGAAGGCATTATAATATTTTATCCGCATAATGACTCAAAAAGCGCTAGAATTTTTCGAAAATTATAACAGTCCCGCCCATACGTAACGTATAAACATTCGGTGAAATCTTTATAGACCTCTTAAGTTATGTTCAGGTTTTATAAATAGGGCGAGGGGAGGCAATAATAAAAAAAAATAAGTACTTCTAAAAAACAAACCCCGCGCACTATACAATGATAATATTATTGCCCGTGTATTACGGTTATAACATTCGCAGTGGTCGTCGTTATTGTTTTAACGCGTTTTTTCTTAATAAAATTCGCGTCGGGACCGTATAAAATTACAACAATAATTATCACGCCGTATGTACAAAAGAACCGACACTTTGTTATGTAAATAATAAAGCCGAAAAAAAAAAAACGTGTCAAATTACTCTACGCCGCAAGGGTATATGATGGGACCGTATAGGTGATAGGTTAAAAAACATGTGTTTTTATTTTTGTTTTTCACCGAGGTCCCGGTAAAACACTCACACGCACGGTAATATGTTTGCGTATTCAAAACGTTATTACATCCTGTAACGCCGTGTACCGGATACAGTGCGTTTCACTCAAACGATACCCAATAAGAATTTTTTCACTTGGACGGTTCTAGATTGAAACGGGGTTTTCTTGCGGGAAGATCGGCGGCCCAGAAACGCCGCATTTTGAGCTTATTTTCAAAATATTAACCTTTCGGTATTACCTTATTCCTCCGACGGAAACGCCTCTAACGGTTTTATCATCAGTAGACTCGAAGAACAGACTTACTCTTCTCCCGAGAGACTTTTGCCTGATTTTACCGTTTTTTTCCCTCCCATTTCGAAAATCACAGCCGTTTAAAAAGCCAATGACATATTTAATTTTAATATTTTTTAACTTAAACAACCAGTGTTTCCTCATTATCTCGAATACTAATGAGAATTTCAAAAACAACCCAGACTAATTGATTCCTTTCAATACTCGAAAACCCAGAAATACGAACTTTCGGGCAAATCCACATGCTGAGTTTAGAGATAAAAAGTACAAATACATAATATGCTAGCTTTTCTACCGATCGTTACCCGTGCTAAACAAATATAAAGTAATAACGTTTTCCCCCTGGATTCCTGTTTCAGTCTCCATTACTATCACTGCAGTTAACTGAAAGTTGTTACTCGTTGCTCTTAAATTTTTAAAACTACGTTTTCTTTTCAAACTTTTATGAATTAGTTATACGGTTGCTGAACATTTAAAAGCACTTGAAAATTGTTATTTTGGATCCAGCCCAAACTACAGTAAGTTAGGTCTACTACTTTTACTGGTTAGATCGAGGATGTCAATAGCTTTAAATCCTCTCCAGATAACTCGAACCATTCTGCGAAAATTCTCGTATAAATTGGTCCAACAGTTCCAGAGATCATTGGAGACCAAGATTCGCATTGTCACATTAATTATATATAAATATATATATAATATAATACTAGCTGTCCCGCCCAATGTTGTCCGCGCCAAACAAATGGTCAATAAAAACTTTTCTCCACCCTGGATTCAGTATTTCAATCCCCATCACTATCACTGCAGTTAACTGTTGTTGCCATTAAAGTTTTAAAAATGTGTTTTCTTTAATTTTCTTTTCAGACTTATATAAAATAGTTATATGGTTGCTAAGTAATGACAAAGTCAGTCAATAGCCACCGAGGAACCATAACCATGTAACCTTAGTAAAATGAAAATTAATAAAAAAAAAAAAAAGAAAAAATTATAAATATGTGCGGGCTCGAACCTGCGACGGGCGGGATGGAACGTAGTGTAAATATCACTACGCTAACACATACAGTGCAAGATTTTAGTTAGAGCTCCTACATTTTTTTCTTCTGGACTTCAATAACTAATTATCTGCTCGTCCAATCGTTTCTCCTTACATCCTTGTTTCAACTCCCGTTACTATCACTGCAGTTAATCATTGTTGAATTAGAATTTTTAAAAATGTTTATTTTCCTTTTCACATTTGTATGAATTATTTATATGGTTGCTAAGCGATAATTAAAAATATCTAAAAATTATTATTTTGTATTCAACCCAAACTACTGCAGATTAAGTTTATACTACTTCTACTGGTCAGATCGAAACCGTTAAATGTATAATACTTGTAACTGCAAGTGTTTAAAAGAGATCTCGAAACCGGAAAAACTGACACCGGCGTATTATTTAAAAAAAAAAAAAAAGAACAAACAAACAAAATCAAAAACGAAATCGAAATTATTTTTCGGTTTCAAGCCCTGCTTTTTTTTTTTTTTTACTATCGTTTAAAATTCAATTTGTTGCGAACGTCGTAAGCAACACCATATATAATAAAATGTTCAATTTCAATTTAAATAAAACAAGTTAAACTGAGTTCCACTTAGTATTGTATTGTATAGTTTATCGTTGTGTTGAGGAATTAAACTAAACCGGTTTTCACATTGGCAAACAAAATGAGAACGGAAGGAGGTTTGAGATTAAAAACACTGTTTTATAGCAGATAAATGATACAGAAACCCGCGGAGAACTTTGTCCTCCGCACGTCCTACACACGTAGTAAATTTAATGTGAAATTTTACGATAAAACAATTTTTAAACTAATTGTGTAATTTACGAGTAATACTTACTATATTTACTAAATTATAAATTGAGGATAGGGAGATGTGGAGGTTGAGCAAGTAGTTTAGCCTCATTTGCACTGGATAAAGACGAATAATGTTTAATGAATAAATGAGAATTAGTTTCAATTCAATTCCACAAAGCCGTCGTATTCATTTTCTCCGGTTGTGTCTTTATCACGGCATGCTATCATAATAAGACATGGCTATAAACACGAAACACCCTATGTTAATAGATCTCTATCGGAAAAACCTATGATAATTAGAATTTCAGTTTTTGATAAAAAATCACACAATTCACAGAAGTACGTGGAAAAATCGATTCTGTCGTGCTACAGACTACAGTGTACGTTGTGCTGTTTAAATAAAGATAGACGCTACTAAGAAAGCATCTCTAGTGGTCCTGGATTAATTTAGCGAAGTGAAGCCGTGAAGGGGTACGCTGAAATCTGTGAACAATCGAAAGGAGAATACGTCCGCCCACGTACTACTCTCTCAATTCGAGTACCGAACTAAACTGAGAAACTAAGTTATATTCTGCATTCAGCTCTTCCCCAGTTCCTACAACCCATGAACGAAATCATCTCTCTGTCTTTTTTTTTTTTCTAATACATTTTTTTATCTGTAACTATCTCGGTTTACTGACGTATCGTTAGGTAGAAGTCTAGGGGTAGATAAACCATTAAGTTCAAAAGACGTAAGAGGTAAGAATAATTTTAACGAATTACCTTTTTGAAATTTTCAGTGTTTGTCAATTGTATGTGTTACAGTGTTGTTGCCCAACGGCAATATCTTCCGGGACTGGGAAAACATATCTTCTATTTATTTTCTATTTTCGTATTAAACGATTAGATCTTGAATTATTAGGGTATTTCATAAACATAACAGTATTGTATTTAATATCTAATATATTCACATGTCCCGTGGTCTCACTTTGTAAACATTATTTTTTTTTTTTCAAATTTAGACCAATAACTTTTGCAAGTATACAATGTTCACTGATCCGATCACTAAATGACCTTAATTTGAAAGTTCATAGTCAAACTTACGGCGGTATTCCACATAAAACGAAATACAAATATATTATTAAATAGTTGCGTAAACTCTATAATTATTAGAACAATTGAACGTTTTTAAAAAAAAAATTCCGACAATTTTAATGCATAGCGTTTAAAAAATGTATGCAATTAGCGTAATATTGAATATGGATTATTTGTAAATATTATCGCAATGTTTGTTGCAGAGTTAATTTCTTTCATCAATGGATACAATAATAATGCTACGAGACATTAATCGACTCGAGCATTCATCTATACCCATCATAAAGGCACCGCCTGTCGTTTCGCGAGAATTTCTTATCGATTCTTCTACCGTAATTTTTCTTTAACAATAATTTTTATTGTACGTTACATTTCATAGTTGAACAACGAAAAAAAAATTGTCCATCGTACACGCTGTAGCGAAACAAAAAAAACAAAAAAAACAACACAAATGCGTAGGTATTGTTGTTTGTATAAAATGTAATTTTGTAAATAATATCTATTGTATACTTATCGTGCAATAACGTATCGACTGTTCGGATTCTGTGAAACAATAAAAATAAATAGGGCGAAAGAATAAATATTTTTTCCCGCGCGATATCGAACGGTTCGTTATTTGTCTTGGTTATTCCGCGTATCGGCTCACAATATCCGTACGGTCTAGACGTGTCTGCGTTATGATTATTAGCATTTTTCATACGAACCATAAGCGATCGTTTACACGATTTGTAAATACTTTCCTTCGCCCGCTTCCGAAAGAGTCGAGTGACCGCGATTACAAATTATTAATTTATCCGTTTCCTACCGTTGTACACGCTGGACAGTCGTCTCGGAAAAAAAAGAAAAAAAAAAAACGGTTAACCGTGATAAACAAGAGGAATATTTTTCTTCCCGCCGAATCGTATAGCGTGTATAGCCCCGTCCTTTAGATGTCGGACGATAACGGAACGCATACTTACATGAAAAATAAAAAAGGAAAAAAAAATGAGGTCTCTTATTTTTTTTTTCTCTCCTCTTCATATTGCACATGAAATATTGACGATCGCCGCGACCGGTGGCACGGCGGTGAAAGTAAATCCGATTGCGATGACCGCAATAGTCACTATATTATATTATAACCCGGTCATTTCCCGTCCCGCCTCGCCGAACATCGGAAAATATGTCGAAAACGATTCCCGGACACCACTTAGGCTTGTCGCGATAAAAGTTCCATCCGTAAACAATGTATACGAGTATTTGTCTTGCGACGGGCTTTGTATAATTTCATTTTTGTATTTTTCCCCCTAGTAAATATCACGTTGATTTTTGGTCATTTTTTTTTCGCGTCTAAATCCGATAGTATTTCCGTTTTGGCTTCTATTCTAATGTAAACGCACCGATTACGCATTTGATACAATATTATTCACGACGAAATATTGAAAAAACCAAAAAAAAAAACCATGTAAGTTACAGGAAAAAAAAAAAAAAGTAGAATTTTTAAATAGATAAACATTATTTTATTTTTCATTAGTATTTATAAAAGGAATAAAACGGCAGTATTTTTTAATATTTTTGTAGGTTATATTCGAATATATTTACAGTTTTGCATTCAAACGATCAATAATTATGTAATTGAAATAATTAACACCTTTCGCAACCGATATCAGATATAATATCGTTTTACTACGATGTACTTATACCGTAATTGTAATTATTAGACACGACAGATGCCCACCGAAATTTATCAAACAAATAATTGGACCTTATTATACGTTCTATATTAGACGTATACGTGCAAATAGAAACAGAATTTCGGATAGGTGTTACATTAATTAGTCGTAGTGTTTTTCGATTCAAAATGAAAACGAATCGAGACATTTGTCGTTTCGATAATAAGTGTCTACAGGTAGTTTTGAAGGTTTTATTTCAATTTCATGAATTGTATTTGTATTATAATTGCCATTAAGAGGGTCGGCCCGGGGCCGAAATGCCCAAAAGGCAAACCGTTCAAAAATCACAATTTACTATGGTTATTGCATAATACTTTCATGTTTTATATTCTCTACGTAGCGAAGAACGTATTGGTTTTACTATGATGTGTTTTTCTTTCTTGTTAGATTCTTAGAACGTATTGTTTTTCGTGTGTCTGCGAACAATTTTTCTACCAGAAATCTTGCTCCAATCAAAATACAAACACTGTTCGATCTGCCCGAAAATAACCGCAGGGAGCCCGTATCTCGAACTTAACACTTCATTTCGATTTCGATTGGCCATGCGACCGCTGAAATCGCATCGATATTCCGCAGAATAGATTTATCTGTAAACGCGAATCGCACGAAAGCCCATTACGTAAACGACCGCGAGAACACTTTTTGTAATAATCCCGAAAGGTTATTGAATTGAAATTGGTTCAAAGGTCTTTTCTTACCAAATCGTATACATTTTGTAACGTTCAGTTTAGGTATGTATAGTCCCTACTACAATAACGCTGAACGTTCCAACATTGAAGCATATATTTTTATACCGAATTTGTTCGGATGGTAAATATCTGTATACATCTGTATAATAATCACTTTTGACATTCACATTGAGAATAATTAGTTAATTTTTTTTTTTTTTCTAATAGGTTAGTAAAATAAGTAAAGTTAGAACTGTATTTAATTGCGAAACAAATGTATTTATTAAGGTTATTTAATTATTTATTTTATTATTTTTTTTTTTGTTGAAGAGTTTTGCGCACGACCTGTTTTTTACATTTTTCATTTTCATTTTATTTTTTACTTAAACTGTGCTCTACAGGAAAAACTTTCATGTAGAGCGGTCATATGTTGATCACTCTATTTGTGTAAGAGAAAGAAAAACGTAGTATAGCACAGTGAATTATGGTGTTGAAAATTATATTTCTAGACACTCTAATATCTGTTTGTATATGACCAACTCTCATTCAGAATTTTAACTTAATATATTATTTTCTCATTGATTTTATTTCCAAATAATCTACAATTTATGCCATTGCTCCCGGTAAGTAAGAAGTTTACGTTTTTCTGACGGAAAAATAATTATCTTCGTCGGATTTACAAGGAAAAATAATCAGGTTGTGCCCTGGCTTTAAAATAAAAAATAAAAACTAATTGAACTATATTGTTTAAGACCTGTTAATAATATATTTTGACAATTTTTAATAATGAATCACGAGTAGGCTTTCTTAGGAAAAAACAATGATGGGTCGTGTTTCACTGTTTTATATTCTTTTCTTCGCCGAAATAAATTCCGTACACGTCTACGTGAATATTGAATTCTAACCTAAGTCCAAGTTCTCATTCGAGCGCCAGCAATAATATAAAATTCCGTTGGGTGCAATCAGAAACGCAGTTTCATTGGTTCAAAATATATTCCCCGAGAATTTTCTAAGTTTTTCTGTAAAGATATTTGTATTAATGTTATTTGTCACGTACTCGGAAATATTTTTGACGATTTTTCCATCTTCACGCGTCGTCTCTATAATTTACGAGCAAATGATCCGTGTTATACCAAACATTACTTTATCTTAGTGTGCTTTTTTTTTTCTACGTACATTTTTTTTTTTTTATTATTATTATTATTAATATTAACGAATGGGTTTATCACCGTACGAATATTTTTCGCTGTATAAATGCAATCAAATATTATTTTCTTTTAATTTAAAACGTAAAAGTTTAAAAGGACGAAACAAACAGTGTATATAGTCGAATATAAGTTGTAAGTTTTAAAAGAATTTATTTAAGTTCTGTAATAAACACGAGTACTTATAATGTAAATTCCGCTGCCGCTTTAATTTAATAAAATCAATTATTTCAGAGTATAGATAGTCACAATCATTCAATGCAATTTGAATACACTTTAACATACTAGGAGATAAAAAATACGAATAATAAAGTTGGATCTGCATTGGCAATGCGCATCATTCGGTGAATAAGGCCGACTATGGCCTAAAACTCTGACATAAATAGTGGCAATATGAAAGAACACAGAGATCGGAAACAAACAATTTTAAAATTAACCGCCTTTGAGAGTAGCACCGGACCAATCAACCGAACAATCAGTAATAATTTCCGCAGGAAGTTCTTATTCGTGAATACTTTTCTACCAGCCGAAGACTTTTGTAAACTTAACCAGCTATTCGATCCACGGTTACATAATCAAGAGGTCTATATGTTCAATATTCAACAGGTAGGCCGCAAAGTTTTAAAACTTTCGTTGGACCCTTTCGAGTTGAGACATATCACTAACAGTAATAGATAGTCTCAAAATAACGATAGCAAATAAAAAAAAAAAAAAAAACAACATTTAAGTCGTTAACGTTGTTTTTACGTTAATTATAAATGTTTTTGTCTTTCAAAAATTAAAGTAATACCTACTTGTATATAAACGTCTCGATCAATGATAATACAGTAATAAAATTGAATGAGTTGTAGATACAATTTTAATCACAAAAGACTAATACCCAGCTAATATCATTAACTATTTCGTTTTTTAAAACAATTTTACAATGTTCAATGTTTGTGACGCAAAAACTTTTCAGTCACAAGAGCCACAAGGGAGAAAATACATTTTTAGTTTTTATTATTATTATTTTTTTTTTTCATTTTATATAGTATGTAAACTGTAAATGGCATAAAGTTAATTAATTATAATATAGTTTTTTTAAAAAAATAATAGTTTTAATTAATTTGTATAAAACCATGTGTTATTAATTTTTCAGAAAAGAGAAAAATTGTCTAAAAAAAAAAAAAAAAAAATTAGATATATAAAACTAAGCCATTGATAAGAACAATGATCGAAACACAGGTATGGAATTTATTAATCGTCCCGGTACATCTGGTCTAAATTTCGGATTGGTTTTTGTAACTTACAAACGGTTATCTCGTATATACCTCTAAACTTGCAACAATTAAAAAAAAAAATACATGTTTTCTTTTCGAATATCAGTTGAAAAATAGTGTTGGGCAGTAAATACAGAATAATGGTAAATATTGTTGAGAATATCTTGAAACAGAACATCGTTCCACGATTCTCTATAAACGAAAATAATCAAAATCACTAAAAATCTCCGTGAGATATAATCGCTGGTGTATGATAAAATAATCACTATGTATTGTTATGGTTCATATATTATTTTATCGATTCGTTAATACTTTTTATTCCGTTTTACATTTAGAGACACGGAGTAATAATTGTATAAATAAATACTGTGCACCATGGGTGGACCACTGCTGTGATACAAAATGCGTTTGGGGATGTTGGAAAGATAGAACATACGGGGTGATTTAGTTTATGGTTATACGCAACGATAAATCATTGCAAACAAAAAACGATTCTAAGTTCAGTTAAATGTGGGTTAATACATTTTCAAATTGCATTAATTTGTAACTATAAATTGAATTACAATCGTCCGCGTTTTTAACGAATTTGAACTTTCAACACTTGAATCGTATTTTTATTTTTTATCGTTAAAAAAAAAAAAAAATTGCTATTTTACAAATGGTTATATTTCTAAATAACCAAGAAATATCCCAGATTGTTTTTTTCTTTTTTTTTTTTCAATGAAGATAACCGATTTTTAGATATGAATGATATGAATGTTGTATTATTCGTCGACTGCAATAATAAACGTAGTAGAGATTAAACGCGGAATACAGCCGTAATATTGGATTAAAAGTTAAAACGGTAGATTTTTTTTTTTTTTTTTTTTTTTGTATACACTTCTAGTGAATAATTTCTTATTACGTCCGCATTCGAATTAGTGTCTTACTTTTGTAATTATTATTAAACGAGATTACGGTGATATCTTATTTTAGTTTTGCAAACTGTAATTATAGAAGGTACCTACATGATGTTTCTTTGTTGTAGGTAGTTTTGATGTTCCTGAAATTTCTCGTGTCGTTTTTCATCATAATTTACGAAACTAAATCACTAGCGGCGTGTAATAGACGTACAATGGCAAAGTTACTTATTCTCAACGCATATTTAAATGTATAATTTATAAAATATGCGCCCATTTACTTACTAGGTAGGTACGCATTGTTTTAGCCGTTCAATTGTACATATAATATTATAACACCTAAGATACATATATATATATATATATAAGAATTGTAGACGATTGTAAAAAAAAAAACAAAACAAAACAAAAATTACAGTTTGTCTAAATAATTATCTCTTAAAATATAAAACGTAAGGTACTCTTGACCGTCGAGTACTGTTTTTGCGTATTCCACGTTTTTATTGTTACGATGCATGGCGACGTAGTAGGTCTGTACAACATAATCAAATATCGATTGCATACCGCACAGTATAATATAATAATATATTGAATATTTCGGAAATTTAGTACCACCGTATTATAATAATAATGTACCGTATATTTTAATGTCGTTTTCAAATTTAAAACCTTTTTTTTTTTTTTTTTTTTATGTATTATAAATTAGTATTTGTCCCATTTTGTGTTAATAATTTGAATTTCGTAAATTATTAAACTTTCGAATCATGAAGTTTGATTGTGTCAACATAGCTACGGGGTACCTAAACCCCGGTATACCCGTATGCTTTATCGCACCCTAAACATTTACTTGTTCACATTTTTTTTTTTTTTTTTAAAACTGAGAAAAAATTATTATTCATTTAATATGCATATCACGTATGAGTTGATGCCTAGAAAATTAATAAACAAATCAAAAATCGTTTACAGTTGTCACGTGTATTGACATTTCGTAAAAATAATGAATACCAGTTGTGTACAGTGTACATTACATCCTGTCGTCATTATCGGCATTCGAAGTTGTCAAATTATTTAGAAAAAAGTGACGGATTAGCCAAGGGATCGTTTTGAAACCCGTTTAAAATGCATACCCTCGAACGAATATCGGATCGCGATGGCGTCGTTTTCGGTCGGTGCGGTATAAAGAATTTTGAATGGCTGGATGATTGGACGAGTGTAAAAAATTCGGTGCCGAATTTAGAATTTAATGTAGTGCATATTTTAGTCCGAACGTAACTTCCCGCAAAGGACAATCAAATGATACTTTTACGAAAATACGTGCGAAATGCCGGAATTTTGCAATTCAAACGTTTAGACTACACGAAAAGCCCTGGAATAAGTTTTTCAAGTTTTAAAATCTCTGTATTTCTTTATCCTGGCGACACACGTATAATATTGTGTGTCGTATAATTTATGAACTGCTATAAAATAAATTAAAAATAATAAAAACGAAAACATTTTCAGCTTTTAAAACCACTACATTTATTTATCCTAAAAACCTGCAAATCGGCCTTTAAAATAAATCTCCTAGCTTTAGTTTTAGGAATGTTAGGCGCACGCCCCGAACCAATGTCTGTCACCATCAACAAACGTTATGTTTTTACATTGTTACATGATATTCATTTACAAAGTGTATTATATTTTTCCGATTTTGAAACTGAGGGCGTTTATTTCGGTTTTATTCAGCGTGTTACGAACGTTTTTCGTTGATTTGTTATACAATCAGTTCATAATAATGCACTGTTAACATTCAAAATTTAATTTTAAATTGTATTGAAAATACATTATTTTTCTCGCGTTACAATTGAAAATAAGCTATCCGATAACAAATCGCGGTTCCACAATAATAAACGGGGTTCGGGAGGTTTTTTTTTTTTTTTTTTTAAAACAAATTTGTGATACATTCGTGTCGGTTGTAAAACGCGTATAAATCTTTTCTGTGCACAGTACGTAACAACATAAAATGGGGTACCTATTTCGAAACTGAGCGTAAGTCACCCGGCGGTTCCTATAATATGTTAAGTCTAGCTCGAGGACCTTTATTTATGTCGATCTAACGACGGAATCCCGGAGGGCCGGCCGGCGCAGTAGAAATAGTTAATCGGTCGCCACACGTTTGAATAGGGTTAGGTATATATTTATAATAGTATCGGTAACCCCTGTTTTTTTTTTCTTACGGACCAGGTATATAAAGCGTATCGGATATTTATGCGTCGAGTAAATCTGTCAAGGGTTGACACTTTTGACCCGTCCCGGGTAAAATCAATCTGCTCGGTACCGTAATGATCCGGAGAGAGAAAATTGTCTAGAATTTTCACACCGTATACGTTAAACGACGGTGCAGATTCCCCAAAAGATTTTTAAAACGAATTTCAATTGGTAACGTTACTGACAAAAGTTTACCGGGTTCACAGGTCTTGTTCAAAATTCATTTGACCGTGTAGATATTTGAAATTTAGAACATATGTGAACCGCCGAGAGTCCGATAAAACATATTGAAACCGTATTTTTTTAATTTCAATTTCTATAGGGGAGCTCAATGGTTAACAATTTGAACTATGGAAATTTGGGCATTTTTACCGTGTCGATTTCTGGATACAATAACAACTATTTTAGTTAGCTTATAACCAATTAAACAAACAACACTCAGAATTTCTTCATGATGCTTCCTACCTACAACCTCGGCCTGCCCATTTTTTAATTTAATTTTATACGTATCGATTTTTGGAAATGGTTCTTTTTCAAGTAAATATAATTATTACTTACAAAGACAATAAAACATAAAAAAGAGATTTCGTACCAAACTTATGATGGTTGAAAATACATTTTAGATTTTGATTGAAGCGAGGCTTTACTATAAGGAGTATATGTTTTAATTTTTTTTTTTTGGCTATTCTCCTAGAAATCTTGTTCCAATTTAAAATATGACAAACCTTTTTTGTTGTATTTTAGCTCCAGTTAGTATTTTAAGAAGGTCACTTTTTGAAATTATCATTACTATTCGAGATAATGAGAAAAAACTGGTTCTTCATATTAAAAAAAGATTAAGGATTAAAAATTAGGTTGTTATTGGCAACGGTTTTTTTTAAATTTTTTGCTATTATAAAGTTTATATATTTTTGTATATTTAATCTATTTTAAACAATCGTTGTTGTAGTGATAACGCACATTGTCGACAAAATAATACTATTGACCGAGCTCCGCTCAGGATCGTTTTTCGTTAGCAATGATTAACCATCGTGTAGAGATATGAATTGCCCTCTATATCCTACCTTCCCAAATTCTCACCTAAAACAGTGGCCATAATCGTTCTCAGTATTAGCTCTTTTTTTTCTTTTATGATTAGTAAGTATTAGTTATATTTTATATGACCACATTTAGAATAAATATTGAATAAATAACTATAGTAAAATATATCATACTTGTTTAATACATAGTTGTATCAATCAGAAAAAAATCACTTTTTTTATAAAATTAATATTCGCCAGTTCGTGACTTGTTATTATGCTAAAAATGTGCATTATAGTAAAAATTCGCATGTTTCGTAAAGTGTATTTCTATCGTTATTAACATTATTATTTTTTTAGTCGGAAAGAAAAATACTTTTACAGGGTTTCTTGAACATGGATTTTGAAAATCATTTCTATAAACGCTCGAATAATAAGTGCGTTTAAACGTGACCGACTTTCACCGGATTTAAACTCGCTGTTTTCGTGTTTTTTTTTTTTTGTTGCATAATCAAAAATCGAATTATTCTCGTAGGTCATTTTCTTTCATCTGAATAAAATTATTTTTTGTTTCAAAATAAAACCGATTGTACACTATTTATGTAGACATTATTGTCCAATCGGTTTTAGTTTTAAATAAAAAAATCTTTTTTTTTTCTGGAGAAAAGTAAACTTCCTACAGAGTAATTTTGATTTTTTTTTTATCATGTTAAGGCTCACGTGATTTATAAAAAAAAGCTCACGAACAGCTATAGGCCCCGTAGCAATATTTTAATATAGTTTCACTACAATATTTCTCGGAAAACCATCAGACATTTCCAGTGCCGGATCGAGAAGTAAAACAGACCGAGTTATAATTTGATGCGGTCCCACTCTCGATAATTGAGTAATTTTTTTCCTCACAACATTTGATTAATACTCATTTTATTTTTTTCTAAATTTATAAATAGCAGTGTAGACCTCAGTGAAATTAAAAATAAAAATAAAAAATAACAAATTACGTCAATTGATACAATTCTTGTATAAAATAATATTATTGACCAAGTTCATCGTGAATGATAGTAATGTCTATGAGAATATAATAAATACTAGAGTTAGGATTTCGTAGCTCTTTAAAACTGCAAAAAAAGTACTTAAAAAAAAATTGAAAAAAGCACTAAAGATCTAAAAAAAAAAAACACTTTTGTAAACTATTTTATAAAACCCACCTTACAATGTATAATAAATTAGTTTTGGTTTTTATTTTATTTTTTATTATTTTGTAGCTATAATGTATGAGTTATACATATAACACGTTACAGTTAGTTAAATATTCTAAATTGGAATTTTTATATTAAAAGTTTCTAATTATCATAGAAGTCAAAAAATAAAAATGCTTATGAAAAAAAAAAAAAACTTAAAACTACAAAACAATAGCTACCATTGAGGCCAAATGTATAAGAAAAAGAAGGAAGTTTCCTACAATCATCGTTAATTTTTTTATAAGTTTAGAAGATATAAAATTTTGGTTTTTTTTAAAGTAGATTATTTTTGTCAACTTTATCAAATGCACTATTCTAAATATTAGGTCTTAAAATATATCATAACAACAATTTATTTCAAGATCTTTAATCGTTATAATAAAAGCTCTCGGGAGGATTAAAAAAAAAAAAAAAAAAATTGATGTTTCGATAAGATAAAAAGAAAAACTATAGATAAATAATATTTTATTTTACTTCTCCTACTATTCTTCTTCTTCGCTTTTATCTCAATTATTTGAGATCTATCACCTTCGTTCTAAACTTCCACTTGGCCCGATCTAACACCTCACATACACCTGCTGTCCTCAAATCATTTTCAATCACATCCAACCACCTCTTTCCATTCTTCATTATTTTCTCCCCGTGAGCATGCGCAAACCATCTCTGTCTAATTTCTCTCATTTTATCTACTAACGAAGCAACGTCTAAGCTACATCTTATATACTCATTCCTTATTATACCTTCTCTCGCCATTACACTCATGCGTCTAGGCATTCTCATCTCTACTGCACTCATTCTTCGTTCTATTTTTCTGATTATAGCCCTGCACTCCGAACCTTACAACGTAGTTGATTTCAACACACTTTTGTAGAACTTAATTAAAGTTTTATTGAAATTCTTTTATCAGATAAAATACCTAATGTTTTTCTTCACTTTATCCAATCAAACTTAATTCTATGTTTCATTTTCCTCATGAAAGCCACCGTTCTTTTGTATAAAAAAAACTCTTCAAAAACTCGTACTCTGTTTTAATTCTACTTATTCTTAGTCACTTTTCTTCAAGTGTTACTTCCATTCTCCAAGCGTTCCTCTGTGAAAGCGTTCCTCCAGATGTTCTCCTATATCATCTGCAAACATCGTGCACTATGGTACTTTCCATCTCACGTGTTGTTCCCGCGCAAATCCGATGTGGGACAACTTGCCAAAGTCTTGTTTAGAATTCCTTGTACTGTTTGGACAGATTTTTACACCGGTTTTCTGTTAACCTGACGCAACCGCATTTGTCGCCTCACAGGCCAGGTAGAAGTATCGCGGGAGTATTCCGATCCCCTTCCTTTGGGAGAACAATACTGTCAACTATAAAGCGAATTCCTCCACACTACAGATACCATATGCCATATGCCAATCGGAATCACCCGGGCTTTCGACCGATAAGAGGTAAATCCGCGGTATCATAATGATATTTTCCCCCGAGGTGAATTAAAATGTTATTTTACTACGGACTAAAATAGAAATAATATAATTGACGAATCGCGTCATATTTCCTTAAATTCACACCAATTCTATTATAATACCGTACGGCTACACGGAAAAAAATGCAGCACTCCGGAACGGGGTCGCTACGCACTCCCGACCGCCGTCGGTTGGACGTTTCGTCTATTGCAAAGTACGCCGTCTCCGCGCGCCCGCTCCGAGATTACGATCAGCCTCCGGACCGGTGCACGACAATATTTCAATGTCGCGTGCATTAACAACAACGACAACAGCAGCACGGAATTCGCTCCGTGTCACTGCAACAGTGCGACCGCGCAATCAAATGTCCGTATTGAATTAGAAGCGGCCCGCGGATAAGTCCGTTTCGGTGTACGCGGCGGGGCTCCGCGCCCGTTTTATCGCGTTTCGTAAACACTCGCAGCGGCCCGGCCAGAAATCGTCAACGGCCGTATTAACAGTGCACCGGATAATCGAAACAACGTCCCCGATCACCGACCGCGCGTGCGTTCGTACACGGCGATATGTCCGCGTATGCGCGCGTTCAATATGCGCATAATGCAATTATACGCGCGTATTAGGACGAAATAACGCGTAACGACGAGCGCGATAGGTGCACACGAATGATATCGCGATGTTATTAAATTGCACCCGTACGAATGCGATTGCGAATTCGTATGATAACGTGTACGACGGCGATTGAAACGGTCGAACATTTGGATGGGTACACGATTGTGTTTGCCGAAAACCCAGGGACGTTTTCCGAACGCCAACCCAACAACCCGTCGTCGGAGACAATCTTTCCGAAATGGTTTTTCCCTCGCGCACAGTTTCGTACGTAAAAACGTGTTATGCTAACAATAAACTGTACCCCGGCCCTTCCTTCCGAATATCGTCCAGCGCATACGTATTGAATAATTAGTATTATTAAAGAACACTAATCCGAATTTTAAAAATTACGTTAAAAAGTCCCAGTGACAATAACTAAAGCGTCCCACCGGACTTTAAAGACTCAAACTAAAGGGGACCCATAATTTCAACTTAAATAAAAAGAGAAATCCGTCCCTCTCCGTCCACCTTACTTTAACCGCTGACTAAAGAGCAAGCTATACTAACTAAATACTACCATGGACCCAAATAGAAATTATTGTCTACCCAATGAGAAAGAAGTCAAACGGTATGATACGCACGAATAGTGTACCATATTGGTATTGTAATATTAGATTTAGAGCGTAGCGAGGAATGTATTGACTATACAATAATGTTTATTTATTTTTGTTTTAGATTCTGAATGAAGCGAAGAAGCTTATGGTTTTACAAAGGTGTTTATTCTTTTTTTTTTATCTGTAAACAACTTTTTTACCAGAAGACTTGCTTGAATATCTAAATGTAGCAAAATCGGTGTGGGATGGGTACTTAAGAACAGTCGTTTTTTGATTTCATCAAGAGTTTTTTCATAAAATTTGAAAAACTGGGAAAAAACAAGGAAAACCGTAGGGAAATTAGGAAAATCGGTAAAACATTAAACTAACATTATTAAAGAAAACGTAAAGAGCCTATTTAATTATTTCGCTATATTATGGCATATAATGTATATTGTTGACAAAGCATCACTATTAAATGATCAGTACCAGAATCGTTTATTCGTTAGCAATGGTTTATCGTTACTTATAGATAAATATTAAATAAAGATTAAATAAACGGTTTCGATAATATACCCCTTTGGGAGGGCTGGAGAGGGAAACAGCCAAAATTAAATTTGCTCGAAACAGCCGTAATATCAGTAGATGAGATTACTAGCCGGTTCGCGATAAACATATCACAGCGCAAAATATTATGTGTGTTTGTGTGTGTGTGTGTGTGTGTGTTTGCGTGCAGTATGTGTACGTCGAAGAATCGTATCGACCGATTTTTTTGTCAACCGAATTGGATTGCCAACGAAACGTGGGTCGTAAATAATTGCGCAAACAACGGACGTATATAATATGATAATACCGCACAATAATAATATTCACGTATACGGTCGTCGTGTTCTGTATCGTAGGCGTGATCGACGATATTTTCCCTAAACGACCGCTGAGAAAAAAATATACAACATATATTATGTTTTTTAGACTCTCGACGATTATATAATATCGTCATAGATATCTGGTATACGGTTATCAAAAAAATAAAATAAATTATATTAATGTTATAAATGTGTTGTGCAATAAGTAACACGTTAATATGAAAATGAAAAAAAATTTTCGAGAGGAGAGAGGAGAGAGCAATCAGAAGCAGCAAGAATCGTAATGGAAATAATCGTAGGAGGAAAGAAGCAGAAGAGAAGGCCGAAAAATAAATGGTCAGATACGTTTGAGAACGATACGAGGACGGTGGGTATATGCGAGAACGATGTGGGGGATCGGCACAAGAGAAAATTTAGGACCAGGGTGACCAACCCCAAACAGTTGACATGATGACGAAGGAGCAGAATCTTATGTTATGTGTGTCCACACACTGTATAATAGTTACGCGTAATAAATAAGTAATAAATACTATTTGCATATAAACTCAATTGTAGTAAAAAGAAGGATACCCGACATACTTTGCACCATGGGTGGTTGTAGATAGGAAATCGGGAGATATGGAAAATGTGTAACATATATAATTAGTTTAAATTTCACTTGTGCAGGTTTACTGAATAATAATAAAGAAAAAACCAAGATCGGAAATAACAGAAAACACGGTTTTTCTCGACCATTAAAAATCCACAATAAATATAAAAAATGACCTCCGCAATGTACGAACAGACGAAAAAAAATCGTTACCAGAAACCGCCCTTGGTTTTAATGATTGGAACATGATTTCTAGTAGAAAAGTTATTTATAATAGGTGAAAAAAATTCAACTTATTCCCCGGTACGTTCAGAGAATCTAAAAAAAAAACCACGATATATACAGGTATCGACGGACGTAAAACTTTGTGGTGTTCACAACTATATACATATATATTTTTGTTCAATACCGAAAGACGATACGAAATTAAAAAACTCACCTTGAACTGCTTGCGTCAAATTTCCGAGCTAAACAAGTTTTGTGCACATAAATCGAAAAAAAAAACTTGCAATTTTCACATTATTATATACCAGTCTGGAAAAATGTTAATATAAAATTTTCGATATGAATGTTAGATCCCTACGGTTATTTATTACCGGATTGCAACCCGAAAAACAAAATTTATGTACACAACCCAATGTTGTATAGGGCTTTCCCAATACACATCAATTCGATTAAATATTTACAATCAAAAGCCATTACTGATGAAAGCTGTACATAAACGAGTTATAAACTGCAGTTGATGAATATTGTAATAATTAGGGAACAGATTTATCTATGCACTTAAAATTCACAAAAAAGCATCTAAGAATATTTAAAATACCAAAATTGGTAAAGCGAGTGATTTTAAAATCTCCCGTATAACGGTTCTAACCCTATTAAAAAAAAAATGTTAACACTGATAAATGATTAACACGATGCATTTGTGTTTATATAACACGTACAAATGTATTTTAAAAAAAATTATTTCGCGATAGTTTTTGTAGTGTTGAAAAAGTATTTTTAATAAGTTATGGAACCATTACAGGTTGGGGGGCTTTTAAACTCCTCTACCATTTTTGCTCTTTTAAATATTTCTAAATGTTTTTAAGCAAATTTTTGTGGATTTTAATTGCATATAAATCCGTTCCCCAGCAGTGATTATAAAATAAAACAAGCTAATTTCAGTTTCTTTTAATTAATTATAATTTACAATCGCTAGATCGCATAATATTATAGCAACATATATAAACTATTAGGATATGAACACCGTATAGATAATCATTTTTTTTTAATTTTTACACTTGGTGCCTGGAGTTCCAAGTTAAAAATTGGTACAATTCGATACGCCCGGAATAAACCCACGTGTTCAATATTGTTTATTTTCATTTTCAACAAATGACCAACTCTTAGTTTAATCTAATTAATAAGTCAAATCATTTTTCAAATTAACTTTTAATTCAACTCAGTTAATAAACAGGACAACGAACTATTTATGTGTTGACTTTTTATGAAATAACGTAACTCATTAACCGTGTTAATAATATCCATTAACGTGCTTTGCAGTTGCTTGATGGTGTTGCTGACGTTGATGCAAGTCGTTTCTGCACATTACAGAAAAAATAAGAAGGAATAAATCATAGAGTTAAAAAAAAAATACAAAATAAAAAATAACCCCCGGCATCTACCATATTATAATAAAAACTATATCGATTGCATATTGTCATCAAATTTTTTCAACGTTATTGGTTATTGTGTTTTATTACCACATGGAATTTTCAAATGTAACAATATTATTGTCAAACCGCAATATTACGCATTTACGATTTTGAATGTTAACTTTTGGTGTTTAATGCGGTCGAACGAAAAATATAGTTATATTATAGGTACAGTACCTTATTTTTATCGTTTTATTTATTGTAAACAAATTTTCGAGCATACGTGTGCGTTGGACTAGTTTTCCACTGTCGCCCGGTGGCCCATTTGAATATCCACGGGAATAAATCAGACGTGTTGACATTTTTAACAATAATAATATGTTGTATACGGTCTCATGTTTTTTTCATGTGCACTCGAAATCTGTTTTTACAAATAGATAATATCGAAACTGACGTTAAAAATGTACGCCAAAAGACCCCTGAACTGTATTATATTATTTGATTCTATAAAAATGACACATTCCCTCAATAAATATAGGACTCGGATGCGGGCATAACGTGACGATAAAACATTTTCTCGATTTTAATTTTTTATCCGTCGTACAATAAATCCATATTTGATTATCATAGTATTATACTGAATAGAAAAAAAAAAAAAACGACTCTATTTTATTAAAATACACAAGGTTGTCTTCAATAAGACACTCGGTGTTTCGGAAGGTATAAATATTGATTTTTCTTCCCTTTTAGATTTTGAGTGTACTGAAGAAGTTATTAGTTTTACGTTTTACTTAAATGGGGTTTTTTTTTTTTTTTTTAGTTGGTAAGCTGGCTCTAAAGTATTAATTCATTCACTACGCATCTTAAAAGATTTTTCGACCGGTAGATTCCCATAAATTAACAGTTTTTCTAAACCCAATTGAACTGGATATATATATATATATATACTGTATTCCCAATTATCCATCCACAACAGTGGCCTACCCTAAAGGTTTTCAGTATTTTCGGAGCTAAAATTAATTTTTTTCTTCTTTTTTTTTTGTTGATTTATGGGTTGATTTGGTGACATAGACGAACAAAAATACATTATTATTAGTCGATTGCGTTGTCACGAGCAAGGATGTGTCATTTTAAACGTATAAATTACAGGGAAATAACGTTTAACCGTAATAAGGAAAGGAAATACACGTAATTATTTTTTTTTTTTTTCGTTCAAAACTGAATAAGACCGTGTCAGACAGCCCATAGTATAGACTTTGTACAATATCGGAATCCATACTTCCATTTCGCCGGGAAAAACTGGAAAGTGTTCCTGTGTTCGCTGAACTCGGCAAAATAATTGGGTGGGTACCGAGATATTTAATTATAGGCGAATAGTTAGCCGTTATTCCGGCGTTGGGCATTAACCTCGCGCCCGCGGTCAATTTTTATTCATATCTGTTGTTCCGAAATATTATAGACACTACCAATTATATCGATGAACGTTTTATATTTCGTTTCTAATTGGAACGCAAAACCGTTTTATTTTTCGGGAGCGCAATATAGTATTAATATTAACATTTATCGCGTGACTTGCGGATAATAACAGCCCGTCCGCGACAGCCCATACTCCCGTCCGTCCTCGTCGTGTTTCCAATGCGATAATATCCGACGACAGGATCGAATAAATGACACGAACCGACAAAATTATCGTTATCGGCTGGTATATCACTTGGGTTTGTAAACACGAAACAATTTCGGTACGCGAATCTACACTATAATATACAGTGAAACTTCCATATAACGGTCACCGAAGGGACCGGAAATAATGACCGCTATTTAGTGGTGACCTTACTTTAGATGTGTCTCATAAAGGCATAACACTTGACGGGACCGAAAAAAATGACCGTTACACAGAAGTGACCGTTTTTTAGTGGTGACCGTTAACGGAAGTTTTACCGTATTATTATAGTGTATTATTGTTATCGTTTTATGACAATATTTATGGCACGTGCGGATCGAATAAAAAATAACCAACAAGTTTGTACCACTTATACGTGTCTTCGTGCAGATTATAGAAGCGTTAGAAGTTCAATTCAATAAGTATCCGCGTATTATGATAAAAAAAAATACGCGATAATTATATTATAGTAAATATGGTATACTCCAGGCCTTATTCTATCGTAGGACCCAAACTGGGCGGTATCAAAAGTTGGCTTCGTGAATGTGGGTATTTTACAAAACATATAATTTTTCTTATCGTCGAGCGATTGAATTCCTATACTCGGTATCGCGTAATTTACAAACCTACCTTGTACCTGAAGCTGGTTACACACCAGGCAATTCGTACTTCACGTTTTTCTGGAGTTAATTCATCATTTCTTTGTTGTATTTTTCTTTAATTGCATATTCCCCGTAAGATTTGCTTTTTTTTGAGGTGGTGGGGGGGTAAGTATTTAAGTCCACGAGAATTCCATAAAAAAAAAAAAAAAAATTTCGGCTTATTTTGGGCAGTAGATAAAAATCCTTAAATTAAGTCCAGCTGTACTTTTGGAGTTAATCATAAAGGTGGGGGGGTAAGTATTTAAGTCCACGAGAATTCCATAAAAAAAAAAAAAAAAAAAAAAAATACTTAGGTAAATTAAATTGAAAATCGAAATACCGTTAATGATATTTTATTCGTAATGTATCCCAGAACATTACGAGCGCCTGTATATTTTATGAATGACTTAACTAAAATATAAAAAAAAAATCCGGAGGCGGTGAAAATAAGTGCGGAATCTGATCGGAAATCGGGCGTTATGTGACGGTAATATTTCTGAACGTCACAATGTCAGTTACTTTGTAATTGTATTTACTTCTATTAATATTATTGTGAAAGTATGATTTTTTATTTTATCTTTGTTACTGATTATTTGTCACGTGTTATTTTACTTTTCCGTAGCTTGATACTGAACTCAACCCAACCGTTTACAAGCTCTGCTTTTCGATTGTGTTTTGCAGCTTAACTTTGTGTTACACTTATGACGCGTTATATTCCATTGCGAAATAAATACATTATTATTATTTTTATTCATATACATATTAATAAAAGCGATTTTCAGCTATTAGTGTATAAATTTACAATAGCTGACAAAACTGTTAACAATAATGAAACCGTTGTATTTTGTTATTTTGCTGCAGATTGCAATTAATTGTCGACACGTGTCCAGTCAATGCGTGTGTATATTTTTAATCTCTACACAAAAACTGCGCCAGTGAATACATAAATGACCCCCAACCCCCCCAGGCACAAATACGATTGAGAGGAACGGCCGACACCGGACGAGAACAATTATGTATTATTGACTTTTTATTTCGAAACTATATTATTGAATAATATATTTAAAAAAAAAAAAAAATGTGTATATAAATAAATAAACTTTAAAATTGTCTTCATTTGTTGTTTTGTCCTTCGAATCACAAGTGTCGGTACAGCGTCAGATTTATTCGATTTCGATTTTTATTACAATTTTCCTCTTTCCCGTGGTCGCGCGTCGAGTGATGACGACTGCGGCGACGTTGACTTATAGTTTTGTTGTTTTAGATTCTGAGCGCATCGAGGAATGTGATGGTTCTACTAGGATGTGTGCTTTGTGTTTTTTTTTTTTTTTTTTTTTTTTTTTTTTGTTATTTTATGGAATAAACGTAGAGACCGGAAATGAGCACTTGTGTTAGTATTTTATGGACGACGCAATATAATTGACATTTCGAGGTTTTTTTTTAAAAGTTTTTATTTAGTTTTATACTAAGAAAATTATTCGACGAACAATATTACGCGAGATTCATTCTAAGTACTATGTTTTTTTATAATTTGAAAATTTCAAATATTGACGTCGTTTCAAGACGCGTACGACTGACCTTTGCTCAGAATCGCCTTTGGTTTACGACTATTATTCGTCGCGTACAGTTATAAATCCAATACTATATTCCGCGTGTATCCCACACTTTCCCGACCCGTCGCCTACCTGGGTGGCACACCCATCGGCGGTATCGGGAATTTTTTTTTTTTTTTTTTCAATCTCGCC